>CM065592.1:13658881-13738712 GCA_033119425.1 Bufotes viridis | reverse complement strand
TTGGAATGCTACCACAAACTATTGACTAGGTGGTATTTCTTGCCGTCTAAGCTCAATACATTTTATCCAAATGTAAACAAGTCTTGCTGGCGTTGTCTGGTGTCTCCCAGGGACCTTTTTCATATCTTTTGGGGCTGTCCAATTCTGCAGAAGATCTGGGGGAATATTGAGCGGTTGCTTCGGGACATGATAGGTTCTGAGTTCCAGATCACACCAAGTTTAGCTATTTTATGCTTAGGTATTGACCGAGTCATACCACTGTCCCGGCCTATTGTATGCCATGTGTTATTATCAGCTAAGCTCCTGATTGCCAAAATGTGGAGATCTACTAAAGCCCCGCCACCAGTCACGCCATATTTGAACGCCTAATAGCACAAAGAAGTAACAGATTATCCCAGTTTAAAGCACACTGGCAACCCTGGCTTTTGAGGTTCCCTATCCCATCCTGAGACCTTAATTGAATAATAACGTACACATTTAAGTTCACTTGGTAACGATGAGACCACGACCATACAGGCTAATAGTTTGTTGTTTGTGTTTTTGATTTGATTGTATTCTTTCAAAGATTCCTGATCTGTTGGACTTCAACGCCCCAGTTAGCTGGAATTGGACTTTCATGGAGGTCATGATTTCATGTTTGGGGCGGGAATTCTATGTTGGCAGCACCCGTGCGGGTGCCATGGGATACTTGCTTCAAATTAAGATGTTTTGTGGCTTACAAATGGTGGCTGAGTCCACCTTGCATCATGTACCTAATGTTTGTCCTTATGGTTATGAAAATTCAATAAAAATATTGAAAAGTAATATTTGCATTATGATTTGCATTATGGATTTCATTAACACGTACCATAACGCAATTCTATGATGGAATGCATAATGGAATGCCTTTAGAGGCATTCCTTTATTCATTCCGTCATAATAGAAGTCTATCAATATATTTATTAATGATCTGGTAGAAGGCTTGCACAGTAAAATATCAATTTTTGCAGATGACACTAAACTATGTAAAGTAATTAACACTGAAGAGGACAATATACTGCTACAGAGGGATCTGGATAGATTGGAGGCTTGGGCAGATAAGTGGCAGATGAGGTTTAACACTGACAAATGTAAAGTTATGCACATGGGAAGGAATAATGCAAGTCACCCGTACATACTAAATGGTAAAACACTCGGGGACACTGACATGGAAAAGGATCTAGGAATTTTAATAAACAGCAAACTAAGCTGCAAAAACCAGTGTCAGCCAAGGCCAATAAGATAATGGGTTGCATCAGAAGGGCATAGATGCCCATGATGAGAACATAGTCCTACCACTTTACAAATCGCTAGTCAGACCACACATAGAGTACTGTGTACAGTTCTGGGCTCCTGTGAACAAGGTGGACATAGCAGAGCTGGAGAGGGTTTAGAGGAGGGTAACTAAAGTAATAACTGGAATGGGGCAAATATCAGGGGTCAGTACAGAGATCTCTCCCATCATCTATTTATCCCCAGGACTGTCACTTTGACGAGTGGACATCCTCTGCGTCTGGAGAGAAAGAAGATTTGTACACAAACATAGAAGAGGATTCTTTACGTTAAGAGCAGTGAGACTATGGAACTCTCTGCCTGAGGAGGTAGTGATGGTGAGTACAATAAAGGAATTCAAGAGGGGTCTGGATGTATTTCTGGAGTGTAATAATATTACAGACTATAGCTACTATAGCTACTATGGGTCGTTGATCCAGGGAGTACTTCTGATTGCCTGAATGGAGTTGGGAAGGAATTTTTTACTCCCTTTAAGTGGGGAATATTGGCTTCTACCTCACAGTTTTTTTTGCCTTCCTCTGGATCAACTAGCAGGAGGACAGGCCGAACTGGATGGACAGATGTCTTTTTTAGGACTTATGTACTATGTTACTATGTATGGGCTGCATAACAAATCCGTCTCATTTTTGTTATGCAGGGGAATCCTCTCCTGCATAACGGAAACGGGACGGATCCGTTATGCAGACCATAGACTTCTATTATGAAGGAATGAATAACGGAATGCCTCTAAATGCATTCCATCGCAGAACTGCGTTATGGTCCGTGGTAACGGAATCCATAATGCACTTCAACTTTTACCAGTAAATGAAGCTTAAACGAATGTCAAAATATGAAATTCGCTTATCTCTAGTAGATTCATACTGAAGACATGAAAGCAATAATGGAACACATATGGAATACAGTACTAAACAAAAAGCATTTAACAAACAAGAATGTTTAATATTTTAGATTCTTTCAAGTAGCCCCCTTTTCTTTGGTTACAGTTTAGCACATTCTTGACATTCTCTTAATCAACTTCATGAGTTCGTACCAAATTTTGGGGTGTTCGGTACACGGACCCGGACCTGAACATTTTCAAAAAAGTTCAGGTTCGGGTTCGGATTTCTTCCCGCTTTCTGAAGGGCTGCACAGCAGCCAATCAGCTAGCGTTTTACTTCTTAGCCTAAGAAGCCATCACAGCCATGCCTACTAATGGCATGGCTGTGATTGTCCAAGTGCAGCATGTGACCCAGCCTGTATTTAAGCTGGAGTCATGTAGCGCCGCACGTCACTCTGCTCTGATTAGTGTAGGGATAGGACGCAGCTGCTGTGAGGGCGAGATTAGGCAGGGAAAATTCAGCAAAAACACATAATGAAGTGATCGATCTACAGCTGTGAATCATTCAACTTCTGCTAGTTAATTGCTCACTGGTTTTTAGGCTGCACAGAGCGTTTTTCTGTCACTTTTTTCTGGGGTGATCGGCAGCCATTTTGTGTCTTGTAGTGCACCAGCACAAGCTGCCACCAAGTCCATCAATCCATCAATACTAGGTTTTTTTTTTTTGCTATATCCTACTGTCACTACCAGAGTTTTGAGGAGTTTTCACAGCTCTGTTTCTCCGCCCCTGTGATGAGGTCTTTACTTTCATTTTCACTCCTTTCCCTCTTCCCAGCTGTTCCTTCTCTGATTGATTCCTCTTCCTTTAAATCACCCCTCTTCCCGTTTCACCTTGTGGGTTATATTTCTCATCTTGAGTTGTGTCAGCCGCTGGAGTATCTACACTGCTGTGGTCTCTTTACACTGGACGTGTGTTTTGCTGAAGCAAGCAACATCGGATATTGTCTGCTGAGAATGGATCTGTCTTCACTGCTGCTGCAGCCCCTACAGATAAGTTTGCAGACATTGATGGTTTTGTTTAGTTGCTGACTGGATCCGAGGCGACCCTGATTCCGTCCGTATACTGAGCAGGGAGAAGGTGGCCGTGACCCCCCTTTTATCATAGGGGTTTCAGGTGTCACTCAGCCTTAGGTACGCGGGCATGCCTCGACCCACCATCAGGGTCTGGGCATGTGCATAGCAGCGCAGGGAGAGCTCTTAGGGTCTGACAGGGGTTACCTTTTATGCTCCCTAGTTTGGGTCCGCTCAGTAGCTTGTGCACTGATTGTACTCCTGTTGTTCACATATACTCGTGACATTATAACCCGCCCTAACCGTCTTTTGACATGAATCCGCTTTTTGACCTGGTTGACTAAATGCAGGGTCTTTCTTTGGAAGTAGCGGATCTCCGTCAATCTATGACTCAGCTTCAGGCATCTGGGTCTGCTAGCGTCCATGGAGTTTGTTGCGAGCCGAAGGTCTCACTTCAGGAGACGTTCTCCGGGGGCAGTGAGAATTTTGTTCGCTTCAGAGAGGCTTGCAAACTTCATTTCCGCTTGCTTACCCATTCCTCTGGTGATGAGGAGCAGAGGGTGGGGATTATCATCTCCCTGCTCACGGGTAATGCTCAGACTTGGGCTTTTCGCTGCCATCGGGGGCACTCCCCTTCGATCGGTGGATGGATTTTTGTGGCCCTCGGGCAGATATATGATGACCCGGATCGTGTTGCTCTGGCTGAATCTAGCTTACGTTCTTTATGCCAGAACAAACTGTCTGCTGAGCTTTATTGTTCTGAATTTCGGAGATGGGCAGCTGATTCAGGTTGGAATGATGCTGCACTCTGGAGTCAGTTCTGTTATGGTCTCTCAGAGAGATTAAAAGATGCATTTGCTTTCCATGAGAGACCAACGTCCTTAGAGTCTGCCATGTCTCTAGCGGTACGCCTGGACAGGCGCCTTAGAGAAAGGGAGGAGACTTCTCTTCCTGCCATTTTCAGCCTAGGGGCAGTGGGTCAGACTCATTCAATGTGCAGGGGCCTCATCCTTCCTCGGTCCCCTCTGAGGAGGAGGTTATGCAGCTGGGTCGACTTGCCCCTGATAAAGAAGGATTTAGTCCTCAGAGAATGATGTGTTTCTGTTGTGGGGGCATTGGTCATTTGGCAAATGTTTGCCCCTCTAGGAGATTCATGAATTTTGCTGAGGGTGATAATAAAGAAAAACCTCAAAAGGTAAAAAAAACCTCAAGGTTTGCTCCATCTGCTACCCTGGGCAAAGTTGATGTGGGGATAGATGCTTTTCCCTTGGCCTGCACTTCGCGTTTTCTCCTATCTGCCAGGGTGGCGCTAAGGAGCAAAGTCATTTCTTGTGAAATCTTTGTTGATAGTGGAGCGGCCGTCAATCTTATTGACAATCAATTTGTAGCCATGCATGGTTTTCAGGTTTGCACATTAGAAAAGGATATACCTGTTTTTGCTATTGACTCTGCACCACTCTCGCAAAAGATCCCTAAAGGGCATAGTTCACAATATCCGATTGACTGTGGGTGATGCTCATGTGGAGGATATATCTTGTTTTGTCCTTAGCGGATTGCCTACTCCTCAAATGTTGGGGTTACCCTGGCTCACTAGACATAACCCCACTATTGATTGGCAAGCAAGGCAAATAATTGAATGGAGTGAGTTTTGTAGAGAGAATTGTCTCACGGCGACTTTTGCAGAGGTTACTACTAAGACTGTGCCATCATTTCTCTCTGAATTTTCGGACGTATTTTCTGAGAGCGGTGTTCAGGAGCTACCTCCTCACCGGGAGTATGACTGTCCCATTAATCTAATTCCCGGCGCCAAGCTACCAAAGTCACGCCTGTACAATCTCTCCCAACCAGAAAGAATCGTTATGTTTACCTATATCTCTGAGAGTCTGGGTAAGGGGCATATCCGTCCCTCAAAATCACCTGTTGCCGCTAGTTTTTTTTTAGTTAAAAAAAAAGATGGCTCTTTAAGACCTTGCCTAGATTTTAGGGAGCTGAACCGTATCACGATTCGTGATCCCTATCCGCTTCCTCTCATTCCGGACCTCTTCAATCAAATTGTTGGGGCCAAGGTTTTTTCCAAATTGGATTTGAGAGGCGCATACAACCTGGTCAGGGTCAGAGAGGGGGACGAATGGAAAACGGCCTTTAATACCCCTGAGGGGCATTTCGAGAATCTCGTTATGCCTTTTGGCTTAATGAATGCTCCAGCCGTCTTTCAGCATTTTTTTAACAGTATTTTCTACCATTTAATGGGGAAATTTGTGTTGGTGTATCTTGATGATATTTTGATTTTTTCCCCTGATGTCAAGTCCCATCAGGATCACCTTTGTCAGGTTTTCCGGATTCTGCGGGAAAATAATTTATACG
Organism: Bufotes viridis; assembly: GCA_033119425.1. Classification (NCBI taxonomy): domain Eukaryota; kingdom Metazoa; phylum Chordata; class Amphibia; order Anura; family Bufonidae; genus Bufotes; species Bufotes viridis. The sequence goes on along the minus strand of CM065592.1, from coordinate 13,733,149 downwards.
CCAAGCTGGAGAAATGTGTTTTTATGGTATCGGAGATTCAATTTCTGGGTTTTTTCCTCTCCGCTTCTGGTTTTCGCATGGACCCGGAGAAGGTCCGTGCTGTGCGTGAATGGGAGCTTCCTGAGAATCAGAAGGCACTGATGCGATTTCTGGGTTTTGCCAACTATTACAAAAAGTTCATTTTGAATTATTCCTCTGTTGTCAAGCCGCTCACTGATATGACAAAAAAGGGGCAGATTTTTCCTCTTGGTCGGAGGAGGCGCTTACAGCTTTTTCTAAGATTAACGAAAGTTTTGTGTCTGCACCCATCTTAGTGCATCCCGATGTCTCTTTACCTTTTATTGTTGAGGTGGATGCTTCCGAGGTGGGTGTGGGTGCGGTTTGTCCCAGAACCCCTCTCCTGCCAAATGGCGACCCTGTGCCTTCTTCTCTAAAAAACTCTCCCCTGCAGAGAGAAACTATGATGTGGGAGATAGGGATTTATTGGCAATCAAATTGGCTTTCGAAGAATGGCACCATTGGTTATAGGGGCCAGGCACCCTATCACCGTTTTTACCGACCATAAGAATCTGGTGTACTTGGAGTCGGCTAGCGTATGAATCGAGACAGGCCAGATGGTCTCTGTTCTTCTCAGATTCAATTTTGTGGTCACATTCCGCCCTGGGATTAAAAATGTGAAGGCGGATGCCCTCTCTCGCTGTTTTCCTGGAGGGGGACTCTGAGGACCCGGCTCCCATTTTGGCTGAGGGGGTAGTCGTTTCTGCTCTGTATCCTGATTTGGAGGCCGAGGTCCAGGCTGCCCAGGCAGAGGCACCTGCTCGTTGTCCTTCTGGGAGGTTGTTTGTGCCTCTTGAGTTACGTCACAAGCTTTTAAGGAGCATCACGATACTGTCCTTGCTGGTCACCCCGGGAGTAGAGCCACTGTTGATCTCATTACTCTGAGATTTTGGTGGCCGGCTCTTCGTAAGTCAGTGGAGGGTTTTGTGGCAGCTTGTGAGACTTGCGCTCGTGCTAAGGTCCCTCGTTCACGGCCTTCAGGTCCCCTCCTCCCCTTACCCATACCTTCCCGTCCTTGGACACACCTGTCCATGGACTTTGGATCTTCCTCGTTCCTCAGGGAAGTCTGTGATCCTGGTGGTGGTGGACCGTTTTAGCAAGATGGCACATTTCATACCCTTCCCTGGATTGCCCAATGCTAAGACGCTGGCGGCAAGCTTTTGTCGACCACATTGTTAAATTGCATGGCATCCCTTCTGACATTGTTTCCGATAGAGGCACACAGTTTGTGTCCAGATTCTGGAGGGCTTTCTGTTCTCGCCTGGGGGTTCGGCTGTCCTTCTCTTCTGCTTTTCACCTGCAGTCGAATGGTCAGACTGAGCGCGTCAATCAGAATCTGGAGACATATTTGCGCTGTTTTGTGGCAGAGAATCAGGAGGATTGTTGTTCTTTTCTGTCTCTTGCTGAGTTTGCCTTGAATAACCGTCATCATGACTCTTCTGATAAGTCACCATTCTTTGGTGCATATGGGTTTCATCCGCAGTTTGGGACATTCTCGGGAGGGGCCCTTCTGGCTTGCCTGAGGAGGAGAGATTTTCCTCCTCTTTGTCTACTATTTGGCAAAAAATTCAGAGTAATCTAAGAAAGATGAGTGAGAAATATAAGCGTGTGGCTGATAAGAGACGTGTGTCTGGTCCGGACTTGAATGTGGTGTGGTTGTCTACAAGAAATATTAAACTGAAGGTTCCCTCCTGGAAGTTGGGTCCTAAGTTTATTGGGCCTTATAAGATCTTATCCATCGTCAATCCTGTTGCCTTCCGTCTTGATCTTCCACAGGTTTGGAAGATACATAATGTTTTTCACAGGTCTCTCTTAAAACCATATGTCCAGCCCACGATACCCTCCCCTTTGCCTCCTCCTCCGATTTTGGTTGATGGCAATTTGGAGAGGTTTCCAGAATTGTGGACTCTCGCATTGTCCGCGGTTCTCTTTAGTACCTCGTTCATTGGGAGGGTTATGGTCCTGAGGAGAGGATGTGGGTTCCGGTGTCGGACATTAAAGCCACCCGCCTCATCAGGGCTCATTCTGAGAAGGTGGGTCCTGGTTGTCCGGAGTCCACCCGTAGAGGGAGGGGTACTGTCACTACCAGAGTTTTGAGGAGTTCTCACAGCTCTGTTTCTCCGCCCCTGTGATGAGGTCTTTACTTATTGTACGGATACGGATATTGTCTGCTGAGATTGGATCTGTCTTCACTGCTGCTGCAGCCCCTACAAATAAGTTTGCAGACATTGTTGGTTTTGTTTATTTGCTGACTGGATCTGAGGCGACCCCGGTTCCGTCCGTATACTGAGCAGGGATCCGGTGGCCGTGCCCCCCCCCCTTTATCATAGGGGTTTCAGGTCTCACTCAGCCTTAGGTACGCGGGCATGCCTCGACCCACCATCAGGGTCTGGGCATGTGCATAGCAGCGCAGGGAGAGCTCTTAGGGTCTGACAGGGGTTACCTTTTATGCTCTCTAGTTTGGGTCCGCTCAGTAGCTTGTGCACTGATTGTACTCCTGTTGTTCGCATATACTCGTGACACCTACATCAGGGGCTTGGCTGTGCTTATTGTCACCCATAAAAATTTCTATATTTTATTGAGGGGTTAAATTCAATTGCCAAAATAGCAATCCCCTAAATCTGGTGTTCCAGCTGTGGCAAGCCAAGTGTAATACTGTCTGCTGTCTGGCAAAGGATAGATTTTTTCTGTAGTGAAATTCCATTGCAAAAATAGCAATCCCTAAATCTGGTGTCCCAGCAGTGGCTGGCAAAGTTTAATAGTGTCCGGCAAAGGATATATTTTTTCTGGGGTGAAATTCAATTGCCAAAATAGCAATACCCTAAATCAGTGGTTTCAGCTGTGGCTGGCCAAGTTTAATAGTGTCCGGCAAAGGAAATATTTTGTTCTGGGGTGAAATTCTATTGCCAAAATAGCGATACCGTAAATCTGATGTCCCAGCAGTGGCTGGCCAAGTTTAATAGTGTCCGTCAAAGGATTTTTTTTTCTGCGGTGAAATTCAGTTGCTAAAATAGAAATACAGTAAATCTGGTGTTCCAGCTTTGACTTGACAAGTTTCATGGTGTCCGTCAAAGGATATATTATTTTCTGGGGTGAAATTCAGTTGCAAAAATAGAAATACCGTAAATCTGGTGTTCCAGCTGTGACTGAACACGTTTCATAGTGTCTGTCATAGGATGTATTATTTTCTGCGGTGAAATTCAGTTTCAAAAATAGAAATACTGTAAATCTGGTGTTCCAGCTGTGACTGGACAAGTTTAATAGTGTCCGGCAAAGGATATATTTTGTTCTGGGGTGAAATTCAATTGCCAAAATAGCAATAGCATAAATCAGTGGTTTCAGCTGTGGCTGGCCAAGTTTAATATTGTCCGGCAGAGGATATATTTTTTTCTGGGGTGAAATTCAATTGCCAAAATAGCAATACCATAAATCTGGTGTCCCAGCAGTGTCTGGCCAAGTTTAATAGTGTCTGTCAAAGGACATATTATTTTCTGGGGTGAAATTCAATTGCCAAAATAGCAATACCCAAAATCTGGTGTTCCAGCTGTTGCAGGCCAAGTGTAAATCTGTCCGTTAAAGGGTATATTACACTCAGCGTGCATCTCCAAGTGTATTTCTTTCCGTTAAAGGGTATATTACCATATGTGTTAAAATACAGCATAATCCTCTACATTTGCACACACTGTTTTGCATCTCTAAGTGTATTTCTTTCAGTTAACGGGTATATTACACAAAGTGTTAAAATACAAGTGCTGAAAGCATAATCCTATATATTTTCTCACACGCTACTGTGCATCTCCAAGTGTAAATCTGTCCGTAAAAGGATACCTTTCATGCAGGGCCTAAATACTAGTTCTACAATTGATATTCCCCTAAATATGTGGTTACTGCTGTGCCTGGATTAGTGTAATATGGTACATAAATAGATAGCCAGATAGTAATAGGTGCCTGTAAAAAAAGGCATGAATTTGAATTCAATACATTGGGCCAAATAATTTTTTCTTATTGTGGTGAACGGTAACAATGAGGAAAACATCTAGTAAGGGACGCGGAGGCGGACATGGTCGTGGTGTTGTTAGTGGACCCTCTGGTGCTGGGAGAGGACGTAGCCGTTCTGCCACAGCCACACGTCCTAGTGTACCAACTACCTCAGGTTCCAGTCCCGCCAGAATTTACAGCGATATTTGGTGGGGCTGAATGCCGTTCTAAGGATGGTAAGGCCTGAGCAAGTACAGGCGCTAGTCAATTGGGTGGCCGACAGTGGATCCAGCACGTTTACAACATTATCTCCCACCCAGTCTTCTGCAGAAAGCGCACAGGTGACACCTGAAAACCAAGCCCATCAGTCTGTCACATCACCCCCATGCATATCAGGGAAACTGTCTGAGCCTCAAGTTATGCAGCAGTCTCTTATGCTGTTTGAAGACTCTGCTGGCAGGGTTTCCCAAGGGAATCCACCTAGCTCTTCCCCAGTGGTGGAAGATATAGAATGCACTGATGCACAACCACTTATGTTTCCTGATGATGAGGACATGGGAATACCACCTCATCGGAGTCCACACGTCTCTGATGATGAAGAAACACAGGTGCCAACTGCTGCGTCTTTTGCAGTGTGCAGACAGAACAGGAGGTCAGGGAGGAAGACTGTGTGGAAGACGATGAGGTCCTACACCCCACATGGAATGAAGGTCGTGTCACTGACTTTCATAGTTCAGAGGAAGAGGCAGTGGTGAGACCGAGCCAACAGCGTAGCAAAAGAGGAGCAGGGGGCAAAAGCAGAACAGCCGCCGCCAAGAGAGTTCGCCTGCTACTGGCCACCGCCACCAGGGACCAAGCACCCCAAAGGCAGCTTCAAGGAGTTCTCTGGCACCACCACCTCCACCTCCAACACCACCACCTCTGTCGCCAAGCATCTCCACCATGTCACACGGCAGCGTTCAGCTCTCCATCTCACAAATCTTGGAGAGAAAGCGTAAATTCCCACCTACCCACCCTTGAGCCCTGGGCCTGAATGCCAGCATTTCTAAACTACTGGCCTTTGAAATGCTGTCATTCAGGCTGGTGGACACAGATAGCTTCAAACAGCTGATGGCGAGGGCTGTCCCACAGTATGTTGTTCCCAGCCACCACTACTTCTCCAAGAGAGCCGTGCCTTCCCTGCACAACCAAGTATCTGATAAAATCAAGTGTGCACTGCGCAATGCCATCTGTGGCAAGGTCCACCTAACCCAGGGTTTCTCAACTCCAGTCCTCGGGACCCACCTACAGGTCAGGATTTAAGAATATCCCACAGAATGAATACCTTTGGTAAGTCATGATGCATGGACACTCATTATATCACCTGCTCAATACTAAGGAAATCCTGAAAACATGACTGGTAGGTGGGTCCCAAGGACTGGAGTTGAGAAACCCTGACCTAACCACAGATACGTGGACCAGTAAGCACGGCCAGGGACGCTATATCTCCCTAACTGCACACTGGGTAAATGTAGTAGCGGCTGGGCCCCAGGCGGAGAGTTCCTTGGCGCACGTCCTTCCGTCGCCAAGGATCGCAGGGCATCATTCTTTGCCTCCTGTAGCCTCCTCCTCCTACTCGGCTTCCTCCTCCTCTTCTTCCACCTGCTCATTCAGTTAGCCACACACCTTCACCACCAACTTCAGCACAGCCCGGGGTAAATGTCAGCAGGCCGTTCTGAAACTAGGGGACAGGCCCCACAAGGCACAGGAGTTGTGGCGGGGTATTGAACAACAGACCGACGAGTGGTTGCTGCCAGTGGGCCTCAAGCCTGGCCTGGTGGTGTGCGATAATGGGCGAAATCTCGTCGCAGCTCTGGGACGCATATCCCTTGCCTGGCGCATGTGCTGAATTGGGTGGTGCAGAAATTCATTCACAACTACCCCGACATGTCAGAGCTGCTGCATAAAGTGCAGGCCGTCTGTGCGCGCTTCCAGCGTTCACATTCTGCTGCTGCTCGCCTGTCTGTGTTACAGCGTAACTTCGGCCTTCCCGCTCACCGCCTCATATGCGACGTGCCCACCAGGTGGAACTTCACCTTGCACATGCTGGAGAGACTGTGCAAGCAGCAGCACGCACGGGTCAGTCGCACTGCGGAACAGCACCACTTCCCCACCAATGACTGGGCCTCCATGTGAGACCTGTGTGCCCTGTTGAGCTGTTTCGAGTACTCCAATAACAGCTGCCCAGTAGCTGGTATGTCTTGTTAATTCCTTTATTGATAATAAAGGAATTAACAAGACGTACCAGCTACTGGACTGACGTTATTTTCCTGACATCCTAGAAGCGAACCAGGCGCAGGAGGAAGGGTTTGGGGGTGTCTTGAGTTTATCCCCCATCTCTCCTCCTGGGTGAAGTGAGTACATACCTTGTTTCAGATGTGTGTTTTGTATTATATTGACACAAATGTACTACCTCGTTTCAATTAATTTAATTATTTTAATTATCTTAATTATTTTTCTAGTTTGTCATATATATGACTTTGGTAAAACATTCTTAATTCCCCAAAAGAAAGATTGGCGCCCCCTGATGAGATAAAAAAATCTTTTTACACTTTCCTCTGTGGCACTGCAGGCAGATATGAATCCTTTTTGGCTGTGATGAGAACATCAACTCCCATAGCATTCTCACCTGATGCCACCCCAACCTCCTATTCCACATCCTCCTCCTCCAAGTTGCCAATTGATATTGGTTAATTTTTATTTATTTTATTTTATTTTTAAGTCATTTCCTATCCACATTTGTTTGCAGGGAATACCTACATTTTGCTGCCTTTTGCAGCCCTCTAGCGTTTTCCTGGGCGATTTTACAGCCTTTTTAGTGCCCAAAGTTCGGGTCCCCATTGACTTCAATGGGGTTCAGGTTCGAGGGTGAAGTTCGGGTTGAATTCAGATCCCGAACCCGAACATTTTCGGGAAGTTCTGCCGAACTTCTCGAACCCGAACATCCAGGTGTTCGCTCAACTCTAGTCATCTGCAATGGCTTTAAATTAACAGGAATGCCTTGTCAAGAGTTATTTGTAGAATTTCTTCCCTTCATAATGTGTTTGAGACCATCAGTTGTGTTGTGCAGGTGTACGATTGGTACACAGTACCATACAGTGTTTAGCACTATTCTACTACCTTTCTATTCCACATTATGGCAAGAATCACTAAACTAAATAAAGAGAAATGACAGTCCTTCGTTACTTTAAGACATGAAGGCCAGTCAATCCTGTAAATTTCCAGAACTTTGAAGGTATCCTCAAGTGCAGTCATTAAAATCATGAATTGCTATAATGAAACTAGCTCTCATGAAAGCTGCCCCAGGAAAGGAAGAGTTACTTTAGCTTGAGAAAATAAGTTCATTAGATTTACCAGCCTAACAAAAATGCAAATTAACAGCACGTCAAATCAGAGCCTAAATTAAAACGCATTAGAGTGATCAAGTACCAGACACATTTTATTATCAACTGTTTAGAGGAGACTTTATGGTTGAATTGCTGCTAAGAAGCAAAGGAAGAAGAAGAGAATTGCTTGGGCCAAGAAACACAAGAAATAGACATCACACCAATGAAAATTTGCACTTTGCTCTGATGAATCAAAATTTGCAATGTGTGGTTCCAACTGCCATCTCTATCAAACGTGAAAGGGTGAGCAGCTGATACATATATGTTTGGTTCCCACCGTGCAGCATAGGAGAAGGTGTGATGGTGTGAGAGCACTTTGCAGGGTACACCGATGGTGATTTATTAAAAATTCAAGGCACACTTAACCAGTAAGGCTACCACATATCCTGCAGTTAGATGCCATTTTATCTGGTTTTCACTTAGTTGGACCATCATTTGTTTTTCAACAAGATAATGACCCCAACACATCTCCAGGCTATGTTATTCTGAGTTCACTTGGCAAAATCAGCAGCTGAACATTAGCTGATTACTATCTGAAAAGAGATCATTTCGGTGGCAGATTTCTAATTTAGTGAAGGTCTCAAAGGACAAGAGCATTAGAAAAGGATTTAATTGAAGTTTCTCTGCTTTCCCATTGACTTCCATGAAATCACAATCAAATCTGCTTCCAAGAAGTAATATGCCACTTCTGAAGTGTTTTTCAAATCCGCTAGAGTGGAAAAACCATTGGTGAGTTTTTGTTGTGGATGTAGCAGCTGAAAACACTCGTTTTCCTCTGCTGAATCAGTGGCAGATTAATGGCAGATTTTAGCTGTGAACACAGTATTAAGGCTCATGCACACGACCGTATTTTCTTTTCGCTTTCGATCAGTTTTTTTGTGCGGCCCGTATGTGGAACCATTCACTTCAATGGGGCTGTAGAAAATACGGAAGTTACTCCGTGTGCATTCCGTTTGTCCGCATGGCCGTTCTGCAAAATAGTAGAGCATGTCGTATTATTGTCCGCAAATCACGGTCCGAGGCCCAATTCACGGTCCGAGGCCCGCAAAAAATACGGAAAGCACACGGAACACATCCGTATGTCATCTGTATTTCATCTGTATTTTGCGGATCCATACTGTAGAAATGCAATGCCCAGCCCATATTGCTCATGTGTTTGGTGATAAATAAGTTACTGTTTCCATTTCTGATCCGCAAAAAACGCATCGCATACGGAAACCATACGGATATGTTTTGTGGAATAACGGAACGGAAGATGACTTAAATCAGAGAAGAAAAAACCTCAGATGCTGTACAACGGATCCGTAAAAAACGGACTGCAAAACAAGAACAGTCGTGTGCATGAGCCCTTAGGGCTATATGGCCAAGAAGGAGAGTGATAGAGTGCTGCATCAGATAACATGGCCTCCATAATCATCCAACCTTAGCCCAGTTGAGGTGGGTTGGGATGAGTTGGTCTACAGAGTAAAAGAAAAGCAGCCAAGTGCTCAGCACCCCTGGCAACAGCTTCAAGACTATTGAAAAACCATTTTAGGTGACTATCTCATGAAGCGATTGAGAGAAAGCCAAGCTTGTGCAAAGCTGTTTACAAAGTAAAAGGGGGCTACTTTGAAGAATCTAAAATATAAAACATATTCTGATTTGTTTAACATTTTTTTGTTTAGTACTTAAATGTAATGTGACATCAGAAAATTACCGTATTTTTCGCCCTATAAGACGTACCGGCCCATAAGACGCACCTAAGTTTTGGAGGAGAACAATAAGAAAAAAAATATGTTTCATTAGACCTCTGGTCAGATCACCAATCAGAACCCCAATGTTAATCAGACCTCAGCTGACAGCCCCAATAAGACCCCCCAATGTTAATAGGACTCCAATAAGACCTCAGATAAGAGCCCCATGCCTCTCATCAACCTCTCATCAGCCCCCATATGCCTCATATCAGCCCACATATGCCTCATATCATCCCCCATGCCTCTTATCAGCCCCAGTAGCCTCATATCAGCCCCCAGCAGCCTCTCACCAGCCCCCAGCAGCCTATCAGAAACCCTATATCAGCCCCCATTGCCTCTCATCAGCCCCCAGTAGCCTCATATCAGCCCCCAGCAGCCTCTCAGCCCGCATTGCCTCTCACCAGCCTCCAGCGGCCTTAAATCAGCCCCCATTGCCTCTCACCAGCCTCCAGCAGTGTTATTTTAGCCCCCATTGCCTGACCATCCACCTTAAATGAGCCCCCATTGGCTCTCACCAGCCCCCGGCAGGGTTATTTCAGCCCCCATTGCCTCTCACCAGCCCCAAGCCATGTTATATAAGCCCCCCATCAGCTACAGATGGAATAAAATTAAAAAAACAACTTACCTTTCCTGCTTCGGATGCCCCCACTACTCTCCTTCAGCACAATCCTCTTCCTTGTGCCGCCGGCTATGCTGTGAAGGCTGCGCACTTTGTGAGTTCACAGAGCGCACTCACGCTGTGCGCAGCCCTGCAGAGCAGACAGCAGAGGACCTGGAAGCGGTGAGTACAAATCCTTCACTGCTTCCTGGTTCTCCGGTACTAATAAGCGCTTCCATGATGGAAGCGCTCATTAGTATTCGCGCCATAAGACGCAGGGGCATTCCCCCCCCCCCACACACTTTTGGAGGGAAAAAAGTCTTATGGGGCGAAAAATACACATCCTATTTTTTAAATTATGTTTTAATGTTTAACATATTTTTAATTTTCCATATAAATATCTATAATTAACCACTTAACCCCTTCAAGCAACAGCCAGTTTGGACCAAATGCCAGAGCCCCATTTTTCAAATCTGACATGTGTCAGTTTATAACAATATAGCAATAACAAATGACAAAACAGGTGCACACTGCGGTCTTACTAAGCCCTCAAACTGATGTTAAAATTGAGAGATTAGTCAAGATTAGTGTTGAGCGAACAGTTCGCGCATCGTTCGGGTTCGTACCGAATTTTGGGGTGTCCGGGACCCGGACCCGAACCCGGACATTTTCAAAAAAGTTCGGGTTCGGGTTCGGGTTCGGTGTTCGTCGATTTCTTCTCGCTTTCTGAAGGGCTGCACAGCAGCCAATCAGCTAGCGTCTTACTTCTTGCCCTAAGAAGCCATCACAGCCATGCCTACTAATGGCATGGCTGTGATTGGCCAAGTGCAGCATGTGACCCAGCCTCTATTTAAGCTGGAGTCACGTAGCGCCGCACGTCACACTGCTCTGACTAGTGTAGGGAGAGGATGCAGCTTCTGTGAGGGCGAGATAGGCAGGGAAAAGTCAGCAACAGCACCTAATGAACGGATCGATCTGCAGCTGAGAATCAGTGAACTTCTGCTATTTACTTGATTGCTGGTTTTTTGGCTGCACAGAGCGTTTTTCTGTCACTTATTTTCTGGGTTGATCGGGCGGCCATTTTGTGACTTGTGGTGCTCCAGAACAAGCTGCCACACATCCATCAATGCTTCAATACTATTTTTTTTTTTGCTATATCCTCCATCAGGGGCTTGGCTGTGCTAATTGTCACCCCTAGAAACTCAGGATAGCAATTTCTATATTTTATTAAGGGGTTAAATACAATTGCCCAAATACCAATCCCCTAAATCTGGTGTTCCAGCTTTGGCTAGACAAGCATAATACTGTCTGCTGTCTGGCAAAGGATAGATTATTTTCTGGGGTGAAATTCAATTGGCAAAATAGCAAAACCATACATCAGTGGTTTCAGCAGTGGCTGGCAAAATATAATAGTGTCCGCCAAAACAGATATTTTGGTTTGGGGTTAAATTCAATTGCCAAAATAGCAATACCATACATCAGTGGTTTCAGCAGTGGCTGGCAAAATATATTAGTGTTTCCTCCAAAACATATATTTTGTTCTGGGGTGAAATTCACTTGCCAAAATAGCAACACCCTAAATCTGGTGTCACAGCTGTGCCTGGCAAACTATATTAGTATCCGCAAAAACATATATTTTCTTCTGGGGTGAAATTCACTTGCCAAAATAGCAACACCCTAAATCTGGTGTCACAGCTGAGCCTGGCAAACTATATTAGTATCCGCAAAAACATATATTTTGTTCTGGGGTGAAATTCACTTGCCAAAATAGCAATCCTCTAAATCTGGTGTCACAGCTGAGCCTGGCAAACTATATTAGTATCCGCAAAAACATATATTTTCTTCTGGGGTGAAATTCACTTGCCAAAATAGCAATCACACTAAATCTGGTGTCACAGCTGAGCCTGGCAAACTATATTAGTATCCGCAAAAACATATATTTTGTTCTGGGGTGAAATTCACTTGCCAAAATAGCAACACCCTAAATCTGGTGTCACAGCTGAGCCTGGCAAACTATATTAGTATCCGCAAAAACATATATTTTGTTCTGGGGTGAAATTCACTTGCCAAAATAGCAACACCCTAAATCTGGTGTCACAGCTGAGCCTGGCAAACTATATTAGTATCCGCAAAAACATATATTTTGTTCTGGGGTGAAATTCACTTGCCAAAATAGCAACACCCTAAATCTGGTGTCACAGCTGTGCCTGGCAAACTATATTAGTATCCGCAAAAACATATATTTTCTTCTGGGGTGAAATTCACTTGCCAATATAGCAACCCCTAAATCTGGTGTCACAGCTGAGCCTGTCAAACTATAATAGTATCCGCAAAAACATATATTTTGTTCTGGGGTGAAATTCACTTGCCAAAATAGCAATCCACTAAATCTGGTGTCACAGCTGAGCCTGGCAAACTATATTAGTATCCGCAAAAACATATATTTTCTTCTGGGGTGAAATTCACTTGCCAAAATAGCAATACCCTAAATCTGGTGTCACAGCTGTTGCAGGCCCATTGTAAATCTGTCCATAAAAGGATACCTTTCATCCAGGGCCTAAATACTTGCCCTAAAAGAGATATTCCCCTAAATCAGTGGTTACTGCTGTGCCTGGATTAGTGTAATAAGCTACATAAACAAATAGGCAGATAGTGGTAGGTGCCTGTAAAAAAGGCCTGAATTTGAAATCAATACATTGGGCCAAATATTTTTTTCCTTATTGTGGTGCTTGGTGAACGGTAACAATGAGGAAAACATCTAGTAAGGGACGCGGACGCGGTCGTGGTGGTGTTAGTGTACCCTCTGGTGCTGGGAGAGGACGTGGCCATTCTGCCACAGCCACACGTCCTAGTGAACCAACTACCTCAAGTTCCAGTACCCGCCAGAATTTACAGCGATATTTGGTGGGGCCCAATGCCGTTCTAAGGATGGTAAGGCCTGAGCAGGTACAGGCGCTAGTCAATTGGGTGGCCGACAGTGGATCCAGCACGTTCACAACATTATCTCCCACCCAGTCTTCTGCAGAAAGCGCACAGGTGGCACCTGAAAACCAAGCCCATCAGTCTGTCACATCACCCCCATGCATATCAGGGAAACTGTCTGAGCCTCAAGTTATGCAGCAGTCTCTTATGCTGTTTGAAGACTCTGCTGGCAGGGTTTCCCAAGGGAATCCACCTAGCCCTTCCCCTGTGGTGGAAGACATAGAATGCACTGATGCACAACCTCTGATGTTTACTGATGATGAGGACATGGGAATACCACCTCATCGGAGTCCGCACGTCTCTGATGATGACGAAACACAGGTGCCAACTGCTGCGTCTTTCTGCAGTGTGCAGACCGAACAGGAGGACAGGGAGGAAGACTGTGTGGAAGACGATGCAGGGGACGATGAGGTCCTAGACCCCACATGGAATGAAGGTCGTGCCACTGACTTTCATAGTTCAGAGGAAGAGGCAGTGGTGAGACCGAGCCAACAGCGTAGCAAAAGAGGGAGCAGGGGGCAAAAGCAGAACAGCCGCCGCCAAGAGAGTTCGCCTGATACAGGCCACCGCCACCAGGGACCGAGCACCCCAAAGGCAGCTTCAAGGAGTTCCTGGCATGGCACTTCTTTAAACAATGTGCTGACGACAAGACCCGAGTGGTTTGCACGCTGTGCCATCAGATCCTGAAGCGAGGCATTAACGTTCTGAACCTTAGCACAACCTGCATGACCAGGCATCTACATGCAAAGCATGAACTGCAGTGGAGTAAACACCTTAAAAGCAAGGAACTCACTCAGGCTCCCCTGCTCCCTCTTCTGCTGCTGCCTCGGCCTCTTCCTCCGCCTCGGGAGGAATGTTGGCACCTGCCGCCCACCAAACAGAGGATGTGCCAGCGACACCACCACCTGCGTCACCAAGCATCTCCACCATGTCACACGGCAGCGTTCAGCTCTCCATCTCACAAACCTTGGAGAGAAAGCGTAAATTCCCACCTAGCCACCCTCGAGCTCTGGGCCTGAATGCCAGCATTTCTAAACTACTGGCCTTTGAAATGCTGTCATTCAGGCTGGTGGACACAGACAGCTTCAAACAGCTGATGTCCATGGCTGTCCCACAGTATGTTGTCCCCAGCCGCCACTACTTCTCCAAGACAGCCGTGCCTTCCTGCACATGCAAGTGTCCGATAAAATCAAGTGTGCACTGCGCAACGCCATTTGTGGCAAGGTCCACCTAACCACAGATACGTGGACCAGTAAGCACGGCCAGGGACGCTATATCTCCCTAACTGCACACTGGGTAAATGTAGTGGCGGCTGGGCCCCAGGCGGAGAGTTCCTTGGCGCACGCCCTTCCGCCGCCAAGGATCACAGGGCATCATTGTTTGCCTCCTGTAGCCTCCTCCTCCTACTCGGCTTCCTCCTCCTCTGCTTCCACCAGCTCATCCAGTCAGCCACACACCTTCACCACCAACTTCAGCACAGCCCGGTAAACGTCAGCAGGCCATTCTGGAAACTCATATGTTTGGGGACAGGCCCCACACCGCGCAGGAGTTGTGGCGGGGTATTGAACAACAGACCGACCAGTGGTTGCTGCCGGTGGGCCTCAAGCCCGGCCTGGTGGTGTGCGATAATGGGCGAAATCTCGCCGCAGCTCTGGGACTAGCCGGTTTGACGCACATCCCTTGCCTGGCGCATGTGCTGAATTTGGTGGTGCAGAAGTTCATTCACAACTACCCCAACATGTCAGAGCTGCTGCATAAAGTGAGGGCCGTCTGTGCGCGATTCCGGCGCTCACATCCTGCCGCTGCTCGCCTGTCTGCGCTACAGCGTAACTCGGCCTTCCCGCTCACCGCCTCATATGCGACGTGCCCACCAGGTGGAACTCCACCTTGCACATGCTGGAGAGACTGTGCGAGCAGCAGCAGGCCATAGTGGAGTTTCAGCTGCAGCACGCACGCGTCAGTCGCACTGCGGAACAGCACCACTTCACCACCAATGATTGGGCCTCCATGCGAGACCTGTGTGCCCTGTTGCGCTGTTTCGAGTACTCCACCAACATGGCCAGTGGCGATGACACCGTTATCAGCGTTACAATACCACTTCTATGTCTCCTTGAGAAAACGCTTAGGGCGATGATGGAAGAGGAGGTGGCCCAGGAGGAGGAGGAGGAGGAGGAGGAGGATGAGGGGTCATTTTTAGCACTTTCAGGCCAGTCTGTTAGAAGTGGCTCAGAGGGAGGTTTTTGCAACAGCAGAGGCCAGGTACAAATGTGGCCAGCCAGGGCCCACTACTGGAGGACGAGGAGGATGAGGAGGAGGTGGAGGAGGATGAGGATGAAGCAGGTTCACAGCGGGGTGGCACCCGACACAGCTCAGGCCCATCACTGGTGCGTGGCTGGGGGATACGGAGGACGATGACGATACGCCTCCCACAGAGGACAGCTTGTCCTTACCTCTGGGGAGCCTGGCACACATGAGCGACTACATGCTGCAGTGCCTGCGAACGACAGCAGAGTTGCCCACATTTTAACGTGTGCGGACTACTGGGTTGCCACCCTGCTGGATCCCCGATACAAAGACAATGTGCCCACCTTACTTCCTGCACTGGAGCGTGATAGGAAGATGCGCGAGTTCAAGCGCACGCTGGTAGAGGCGCTCCTGAGAGCATTCCCAAATGTCACAGGGGAACAGGTGGAAGCCCAAGGCGAAGGCAGAAGAGGAGCAAGAGGTCGCCAACGCAGCAGTGTCACGGCCAGCTCTTCTGAGGGCAGGGTTAGCATGGCAGAAATGTGGAAAAGTTTTGTCTCCACGCCACAGCTAACTGCACAACCACCTGATACGGAACGTGTTAGCAGGAGGCAGCATTTCACTAACATGGCTGAACAGTACGCCTGCACACCCCTCCACGTACTGACTGATGGTTCGGCCCCATTCAACTTCTGGGTCTCCAAATTGTCCACGTGGCCAGAGTTAGCATTTTATGCCTTGGAGGTGCTAGCCTGCCCGGCGGCCAGCGTTTTGTCTGAACGGTATTCAGCACGGCAGGGGGCGTCATTACTGACAAACGCAGCCGCCTGTCCACAGCCAACGTGGACAAGCTGACGTTCATAAAAATGAACCAGGCATGGATCCCACAGGACCTGTGCCTCCCTTGTGCAGAATAGACATTTCCTCCCCATCAACCATGTATTCTTGTACTCTGGGGCACTTCTTTATTGAATCCTCATTTTTTTACTTTACCATGATCTTGCGGTGCAACCCAAAGTTGAATGAACCTCTCCTCTGTCTGGGTGCTGGTCCAAAATACATGAGAGTGACATTCTCCGTTGGTGGTTGATATGACGCATGATTCCTTGCTGTGGGACCTCTCTCCTCTGTCTGGGTGCTGGTCCAAAATACATGAGAGTGACATTCTCCGTTGGTGGTTGATATGACGCATGATTCCTTGCTGTGGGACCTCTCTCCTCTGTCTGTGTGCTGGGCCTAAATAAATGAGAGTGACATTCTCCGGTGGTGGGTGATATGACGCATGATTCCATGCTGTGGGACCTGTATCCTCTGTCTGGGTGCTGGTCCAAAATACATGAGAGTGGCCTTCTCCGGTGGTGGGTGATATGACGCATGATTCCATGCTGTGGGACCTGTATCCTCTGTCTGGGTGCTGGTCCAAAAATACATGAGAGTGGCCTTCTCCGGTGGTGGGTGATATGACGCATGATTCCATGCTGTGGGACCTGTATCCTCTGTCTGGGTGCTGGTCCAAAATACATGAGAGTGGCCTTCTCCGGTGGTGGGTGATATGACGCATGATTCCATGCTGTGGGACCTGTATCCTCTGTCTGGGTGCTGGTCCAAAATACATGAGAGTGACATTCTCCGGTGCAGGGTGATATGACGCATGATTCCTTGCTGTGGGACCTGTATCCTCTGTCTGGGTGCAGGGGTCAGAGTCTCTCAAAGTGGCCTTCTCTTGTGGTGGGTGATGTGAAGCTGATGTTTGTGCCATCTGACATGGTTGCCGGGGTCCCATTAAATGGTGTCCTACTCCTGTGGTGGGTGATCTAAATGCCTGATTCTCTGCTGTGAAAACCCCTCTCCTCCGCCTGGGTGCAGGGGTCAAAGTCTCTCAAAGTGGCCTTCTCTTGTGCTGGGTGATGTGAAGCTGATATTTGTGCCATCTGACATGGTTGCCGGGGTCCCATTAAATGGTGTCCTACTCCTGTGGTGGGTGATCTAAATACATGATTCTCTGCTGTGAAAACCTCTCTCCTCCGTCTGGGTGCAGGGGTCAAAGTCTCTCAAAGTGGCCTTCTCTTGTGCTGGGTGATGTGAAGCTGATGTTTGTGCCATCTGACATGGTTGCCGGGGTCCCATTAAATGGTGTCCTACTCCTGTGGTGGGTGATCTAAATGCCTGATTCTCTGCTGTGAAAACCCTCTCCTCCGCCTGGGTGCAGGGGTCAAAGTCTCTCAAAGTGGCCTCTCTTGTGCTGGGTGATGTGAAGCTGATGTTTGTGCCATCTGACATGGTTGCCGGGGTCCCATTAAATGGTGTCCTACTCCTGTGGTGGGTGATCTAAATGCCTGATTCTCTGCTGTGAAAACCCCTCTCCTCTGTCTGGGTGCTGGTCCCAAATAAATGAGAGTGGCCTTCTCCGGTGGTGGTTGATATGACGCATGATTCCTTGATGTGGGACCTGTATCCTCTGTCTGGGTGCTGGTCCAAAATAAATGAGAGTGGCCTTCTCCGGTGGGGGTTGATATGACGCCTTATTCCTTGCTGTGGGACCTCTCTCCTCTGTCTGGGTGCTGGTCCAAAATACATGAGAGTGGCCTTCTCCGGTGGTGGTTGATATGACGCATGATTCCTTGATGTGGGACCTGTATCCTCTGTCTGGGTGCTGGTCCAAAATAAATGAGAGTGGCCTTCTCCGGTGGTGGTTGATATGACTCATGATTCCTTGATGTGGGACCTCTCCTCTGTCTGGGTGCTGGTCCAAAATACATGAGAGTGGCCTTCTCCGGTGGTGGGTGATATGACGCATGATTCCATGCTGTGGGACCTGTATCCTCTGTCTGGGTGCTGGTCCAAAATACATGAGAGTGGCCTTCTCCGGTGGTGGGTGATATGACGCATGATTCCATGCTGTGGGACCTGTATCCTCTGTCTGGGTGCTGGTCCAAAATACATGAGAGTGGCCTTCTCCGGTGGTGGGTGATATGACGCATGATTCCATGCTGTGGGACCTGTATCCTCTGTCTGGGTGCTGGTCCAAAATACATGAGAGTGACATTCTCCGGTGCAGGGTGATATGACGCATGATTCCTTGCTGTGGGACCTGTATCCTCTGTCTGGGTGCAGGGGTCAGAGTCTCTCAAAGTGGCCTTCTCTTGTGGTGGGTGATGTGAAGCTGATGTTTGTGCCATCTGACATGGTTGCCGGGTCCCATTAAATGGTGTCCTACTCCTGTGGTGGGTGATCTAAATGCCTGATTCTCTGCTGTGAAAACCCCTCTCCTCCGCCTGGGTGCAGGGGTCAAAGTCTCTCAAAGTGGCCTTCTCTTGTGCTGGGTGATGTGAAGCTGATATTTGTGCCATCTGGACATGGTTGCCGGGGTCCCATTAAATGGTGTCCTACTCCTGTGGTGGGTGATCTAAATACATGATTCTCTGCTGTGAAAACCTCTCTCCTCCGTCTGGGTGCAGGGGTCAAAGTCTCTCAAAGTGGCCTTCTTGTGCTGGGTGATGTGAAGCTGATGTTTGTGCCATCTGACATGGTTGCCGGGGTCCCATTAAATGGTGTCCTACTCCTGTGGTGGGTGATCTAAATGCCTGATTCTCTGCTGTGAAAACCCCTCTCCTCCGCCTGGGTGCAGGGGTCAAAGTCTCTCAAAGTGGCCTCTCTTGTGCTGGGTGATGTGAAGCTGATGTTTGTGCCATCTGACATGGTTGCCGGGTCCCATTAAATGGTGTCCTACTCCTGTGGTGGGTGATCTAAATGCCTGATTCTCTGCTGTGAAAACCCCTCTCCTCCGCCTGGGTGCAGGGGTCAAAGTCTCTCAAAGTGGCCTTCTCTTGTGCTGGGTGATGTGAAGCTGATGTTTGTGCCATCTGACATGGTTGCCGGGGTCCCATTAAATGGTGTCCTACTCCTGTGGTGGGTGATCTAAATGCCTGATTCTCTGCTGTGAAAACCCTCTCCTCTGTCTGGGTGCTGGTCCCAAATAAATGAGAGTGGCCTTCTCCGGTGGTGGTTGATATGACGCATGATTCCTTGATGTGGGACCTGTATCCTCTGTCTGGGTGCTGGTCCAAAATAAATGAGAGTGGCCTTCTCCGGTGGGGGTTGATATGACGCCTTATTCCTTGCTGTGGGACCTCTCTCCTCTGTCTGGGTGCTGGTCCAAAATACATGAGAGTGGCCTTCTCCGGTGGTGGTTGATATGACGCATGATTCCTTGATGTGGGACCTGTATCCTCTGTCTGGGTGCTGGTCCAAAATAAATGAGAGTGGCCTTCTCCGGTGGTGGTTGATATGACTCATGATTCCTTGATGTGGGACCTTCTCCTCTGTCTGGGTGCTGGTCCAAAATACATGAGAGTGGCCTTCTCCGGTGGTGGGTGATATGACGCATGATTCCATGCTGTGGGACCTGTATCCTCTGTCTGGGTGCTGGTCCAAAATACATGAGAGTGACATTCTCCGGTGCAGGGTGATATGACGCATGATTCCTTGCTGTGGGACCTGTATCCTCTGTCTGGGTGCTGGTCCAAAATACATGAGAGTGACATTCTCCGGTGCAGGGTGATATGACGCATGATTCCTTGCTGTGGGACCTCTCTTCAATTGATATTGGTTAATTTTTATTTATTTTATTTAATTTTAATTCATTTCCCTATCCACATTTGTTTGCAGGGGATTTTTCTACACTTTGCTGCCTTTGGCAGCCCTCTAGCCCTTTCCTGGACTATTTTACAGCCTTTTTGTGCCTAAAGTTCGGGTCCCCATTGACTTCAATGGGGTTCGGGTTCGGGATAAAGTTCGGATCGAGTTCGAATCCCGAACCCGAACATTTCCGGGAAGTTCGGCCGAACTTCGAACCCGAACATCCAGGTGTTCGCTCATCTCTAGTCAAGATGTCCTGCAGTGGAGGACATGTCTTAAGCCCGAGCGCCACGCCAAGGTTTCTCAAGTAGCTACATGTTGACTAATCTCTCAATTTTAACATCAGTTTGAGGGCTTAGTAAGACCGCAGTGTGCACCTGTTTTGTCACTTGTTATTGCTATATTGTTATATTATTTATCACATCCACACAATTGCCATCTTGTGTAGGACGTGTCTATTGTGGTACTTGTGGTCCGCTGCGGGCATCCTCCAATTTTAAACCAACTTTTTTAAGGACCAGTTCAGTTCTGAAGTCACTTTGTGGAGCTTACAGGTAGAAACCACCCATAAATTACCTTATTTTAGAAACTTCCAACCCTCTAGTTATTGAAAACTGATTTTACAAACTTTGCTAACCCTTTAGGTGTCCCACAAGAATGAAAGCAAGACGGAGGGGAAAATTTCATTTTTTGTGTAGATTTTCCATAAATTTTTCCTGTAACACAGCAAGGGTTAACAGCCAAACAAAACTCAATATTTAGGAGCGGCATCAGGATTGTTTTAACAATTTTATTTTTCACCAATTTAGATGTGTGAGGGCTTGCTTTTTTGAGGAACAGGCTTTAGCTTTTATTGGTATCATTTTGGGGTACATATATCTTTTTGATCACTTTCTATACCATTTTTTGTGGAGGTGAGGTAGAGCAAAAATGGTAATTCTGTCTAAGCTCCTATGGTCAGGACTCTTCCTCCTCCTCCTATAGATTGTAAGCTCCTATGGTCAGGACTCTTCCTCCTCCTCCTATAGATTGTAAGCTCCTATGGTCAGGACTCTTCCTCCTCCTCCTATAGATTGTAAGCTCCTATGGTCAGGACTCTTCCTCCTCCTCCTATAGATTGTAAGCTCCTATGGTCAGGACTCTTCCTCCTCCTCCTATAGATTGTAAGCTCCTATGGTCAGGACTCTTCCTCCTCCTCCTATAGATTGTAAGCTCCTATGGTCCAGGACTCTTCCTCCTCCTCCTATAGATTGTAAGCTCCTATGGTCAGGACTCTTCCTCCTCCTCCTATAGATTGTAAGCTCCTATGGTCAGGACTCTTCCTCCTCCTCCTATAGATTGTAAGCTCCTATGGTCAGGACTCTTCCTCCTCCTCCTATAGATTGTAAGCTCCTATGGTCAGGACTCTTCCTCCTCCTCCTATAGATTGTAAGCTCCTATGGTCAGGACTCTTCCTCCTCCTCCTATAGATTGTAAGCTCCTATGGTCAGGACTCTTCCTCCTCCTCCTATAGATTGTAAGCTCCTATGGTCAGGACTCTTCCTCCTCCTCCTATAGATTGTAAGCTCCTATGGTCAGGACTCTTCCTCCTCCTCCTATAGATTGTAAGCTCCTATGGTCAGGACTCTTCCTCCTCCTCCTATAGATTGTAAGCTCCTATGGTCAGGACTCTTCCTCCTCCTCCTATAGATTGTAAGCTCCTATGGTCAGGACTCTTCCTCCTCCTCCTATAGATTGTAAGCTCCTATGGTCAGGACTCTTCCTCCTCCTCCTATAGATTGTAAGCTCCTATGGTCAGGACTCTTCCTCCTCCTCCTATAGATTGTAAGCTCCTATGGTCAGGACTCTTCCTCCTCCTCCTATAGATTGTAAGCTCCTATGGTCAGGACTCTTCCTCCTCCTCCTATAGATTGTAAGCTCCTATGGTCAGGACTCTTCCTCCTCCTCCTATAGATTGTAAGCTCCTATGGTCAGGACTCTTCCTCCTCCTCCTATAGATTGTAAGCTCCTATGGTCAGGACTCTTCCTCCTCCTCCTATAGATTGTAAGCTCCTATGGTCAGGACTCTTCCTCCTCCTCCTATAGATTGTAAGCTCCTATGGTCAGGACTCTTCCTCCTCCTCCTATAGATTGTAAGCTCCTATGGTCAGGACTCTTCCTCCTCCTCCTATAGATTGTAAGCTCCTATGGTCAGGACTCTTCCTCCTCCTCCTATAGATTGTAAGCTCCTATGGTCAGGACTCTTCCTCCTCCTCCTATAGATTGTAAGCTCCTATGGTCAGGACTCTTCCTCCTCCTCCTATAGATTGTAAGCTCCTATGGTCAGGACTCTTCCTCCTCCTCCTATAGATTGTAAGCTCCTATGGTCAGGACTCTTCCTCCTCCTCCTATAGATTGTAAGCTCCTATGGTCAGGACTCTTCCTCCTCCTCCTATAGATTGTAAGCTCCTATGGTCAGGACTCTTCCTCCTCCTCCTATAGATTGTAAGCTCCTATGGTCAGGACTCTTCCTCCTCCTCCTATAGATTGTAAGCTCCTATGGTCAGGACTCTTCCTCCTCCTCCTATAGATTGTAAGCTCCTATGGTCAGGACTCTTCCTCCTCCTCCTATAGATTGTAAGCTCCTATGGTCAGGACTCTTCCTCCTCCTCCTATAGATTGTAAGCTCCTATGGTCAGGACTCTTCCTCCTCCTCCTATAGATTGTAAGCTCCTATGGTCAGGACTCTTCCTCCTCCTCCTATAGATTGTAAGCTCCTATGGTCAGGACTCTTCCTCCTCCTCCTATAGATTGTAAGCTCCTATGGTCAGGACTCTTCCTCCTCCTCCTATAGATTGTAAGCTCCTATGGTCAGGACTCTTCCTCCTCCTCCTATAGATTGTAAGTCCTATGGTCAGGACTCTTCCTCCTCCTCCTATAGATTGTAAGCTCCTATGGTCAGGACTCTTCCTCCTCCTCCTATAGATTGTAAGCTCCTATGGTCAGGACTCTTCCTCCTCCTCCTATAGATTGTAAGCTCCTATGGTCAGGACTCTTCCTCCTCCTCCTATAGATTGTAAGCTCCTATGGTCAGGACTCTTCCTCCTCCTCCTATAGATTGTAAGCTCCTATGGTCAGGACTCTTCCTCCTCCTCCTATAGATTGTAAGCTCCTATGGTCAGGACTCTTCCTCCTCCTCCTATAGATTGTAAGCTCCTATGGTCAGGACTCTTCCTCCTCCTCCTATAGATTGTAAGCTCCTATGGTCAGGACTCTTCCTCCTCCTCCTATAGATTGTAAGCTCCTATGGTCAGGACTCTTCCTCCTCCTCCTATAGATTGTAAGCTCCTATGGTCAGGACTCTTCCTCCTCCTCCTATAGATTGTAAGCTCCTATGGTCAGGACTCTTCCTCCTCCTCCTATAGATTGTAAGCTCCTATGGTCAGGACTCTTCCTCCTCCTCCTATAGATTGTAAGCTCCTATGGTCAGGACTCTTCCTCCTCCTCCTATAGATTGTAAGCTCCTATGGTCAGGACTCTTCCTCCTCCTCCTATAGATTGTAAGCTCCTATGGTCAGGACTCTTCCTCCTCCTCCTATAGATTGTAAGCTCCTATGGTCAGGACTCTTCCTCCTCCTCCTATAGATTGTAAGCTCCTATGGTCAGGACTCTTCCTCCTCCTCCTATAGATTGTAAGCTCCTATGGTCAGGACTCTTCCTCCTCCTCCTATAGATTGTAAGCTCCTATGGTCAGGACTCTTCCTCCTCCTCCTATAGATTGTAAGCTCCTATGGTCAGGACTCTTCCTCCTCCTCCTATAGATTGTAAGCTCCTATGGTCAGGACTCTTCCTCCTCCTCCTATAGATTGTAAGCTCCTATGGTCAGGACTCTTCCTCCTCCTCCTATAGATTGTAAGCTCCTATGGTCAGGACTCTTCCTCCTCCTCCTATAGATTGTAAGCTCCTATGGTCAGGACTCTTCCTCCTCCTCCTATAGATTGTAAGCTCCTATGGTCAGGACTCTTCCTCCTCCTCCTATAGATTGTAAGCTCCTATGGTCAGGACTCTTCCTCCTCCTCCTATAGATTGTAAGCTCCTATGGTCAGACTCTTCCTCCTCCTCCTATAGATTGTAAGCTCCTATGGTCAGGACTCTTCCTCCTCCTCCTATAGATTGTAAGCTCCTATGGTCAGGACTCTTCCTCCTCCTCCTATAGATTGTAAGCTCCTATGGTCAGGACTCTTCCTCCTCCTCCTATAGATTGTAAGCTCCTATGGTCAGGACTCTTCCTCCTCCTCCTATAGATTGTAAGCTCCTATGGTCAGGACTCTTCCTCCTCCTCCTATAGATTGTAAGCTCCTATGGTCAGGACTCTTCCTCCTCCTCCTATAGATTGTAAGCTCCTATGGTCAGGACTCTTCCTCCTCCTCCTATAGATTGTAAGCTCCTATGGTCAGGACTCTTCCTCCTCCTCCTATAGATTGTAAGCTCCTATGGTCAGGACTCTTCCTCCTCCTCCTATAGATTGTAAGCTCCTATGGTCAGGACTCTTCCTCCTCCTCCTATAGATTGTAAGCTCCTATGGTCAGGACTCTTCCTCCTCCTCCTATAGATTGTAAGCTCCTATGGTCAGGACTCTTCCTCCTCCTCCTATAGATTGTAAGCTCCTATGGTCAGGACTCTTCCTCCTCCTCCTATAGATTGTAAGCTCCTATGGTCAGGACTCTTCCTCCTCCTATAGATTGTAAGCTCCTATGGTCAGGACTCTTCCTCCTCCTATAGATTGTAAGCTCCTATGGTCAGGACTCTTCCTCCTCCTATAGATTGTAAGCTCCTATGGTCAGGACTCTTCTTCCTCCTCCTATAGATTGTAAGCTCCTATGGTCAGGACTCTTCTTCCTCCTCTTATAGATTGTAAGCTCCTATGGTCAGGACTCTTCCTCCTCCTCCTATAGATTGTAAGCTCCTATGGTCAGGACTCTTCCTCCTTCTATATATTGTAAGCTCCTATGGTCAGGACTGTCATCCTCTCCTAGTCCCTTGGACCTTCTTTGCATACTTACACATACAGCGACTCTAGTCTATACATTGCACATGCGCAATTGAGAGTATGAACACCTGCGCTCTCCGTCACTTGTTACCCCGCCCCTTTTCTGCAGCCACGCCTGTCATCTGACAGCCCCTCCCTCCTATTTGACAGCCACCGCTGTACAGTAGGTGACGTCACGCAGGTCACATGACCTCCCAGTACAGTAGCGGCCCCAACAACATGGCAGCTGTGGGCAACTAACCGCGAAACGAGCCGGGGAGAACCGGACCCAGCATGAGGGACGCGGCGCGGAGGAAGAGGAGGAGGAGGCGGCGGAAGAAGAAAGGCAGGACGTGGGCTGAGGCCGCCAGGACGGTAAGAGCCGGCAGGAGCCGCCACAGGTGTCCCGGGCCCGGGCACCTCCTGCTGTAAGGAAGAGAGCCGTGCCGGCCACAAGGGGTTAATGCTGAGCCTGACCAGCAATATGTATGGTGCTCGGCGGAACCCAGAGCTGTATGCAAGGTGCACAAAGGAATAGGTGGTTGCATGGTGCAAAAGGGGTTAACCCTGATCCCAGAGCTGTGTGCAAGGTGCACAAAGGGTTAACCCTGATCCCAGAGCTGTATACATAGTGCTCAAAAGGCTTACCCCTTTCCAATAGGTGGTTGCATGGTGCAAAAAGGGTTAATAGTGATCCCAGAGCTGTGTACAAGGTGCACAAATGGTTAATAGTGATCCCAGATCTGTGTACAAGGTGCACAAAGGGTTAATAGTGATCCCAGAGCTGTGTACAAGGTGCACAAAGGGTTAATCGTTATCTCAGAGCTGTGTACAAGGTGCAAAAAGGGTTAATAGTGATCCCAGAGCTGTGTACAAGGTACACAAAGGGTTAATAGTGAACCCAGAGCTGTGTACAAGGTGCACAAAGGGTTAATAGTGAACCCAGAGTTGTGTACAAGGTGCACAAAGGGTTAATAGTGAACCCAGAGCTGTGTACAAGGTGCACAGAGGGTTAATAGTGAACCCAGAGCTGTGTACAAGGTGCACAGACGTTTAATATTGATCCCAGAGCTGTATACGAGGTGCTCAAAGGGTTAATAGTGACCCCAGAGCTGTGTACAAGGGATCAGAAGCCTAAAGGGGCTGTGTGACTTCAGCAGATGGCATTTATCATGTAGACGCAGTGAATGCCAGGCTCTTACTAATGTATTGTGATTCTCCATATTGCCTCCTTTGCTGGCTGGATTCATTTTTCCATCGCATTATACACGGTTTGTTTCCATGGTTACAGACCACCCTCAAATCCAGCAGTGGTGGCCGTGCTTGCACACTACAGGAAAAAGTGCTGGCCTCTCTGTTGGCCGGGACCGCGGGAGCGCACATAGGCTGGTGCTTTTTCCTGTAGTGTGCAAGCACGACCATCACTGCTGGATTTGAGGGTGGTCTGTAACCATGGAAACGAGCAGTGTATAATGCGATGGGAAAAGGAAGCAATATGGAGAATAATACATTAGTAAGTGCCTGGCATTCACTGCGCCTAGCATGTATAAATGCCATCTATAGTGATCTGCATGCAACGTATACAAAGGGTTAATAGTGATCCCAACACTTTATACAAGGTGCACAAAGGGTTAATGCTGATCCCAGCACCTTATACAGAGTGCTTAAAGGGTTACTACAGATCTCAGAGCTGAATACAAGATACTTAAAGAGTTAATGCTAATCCCAAATGCAAAGCACATACATGGTTACTGCTGATCCCAGCTGTGTAGACAGGATATAGAATGGGTTAAAAGTGATCTCTATTCAAGGTGCACAAAGCATTAATCCTCAACCTAGAGGGGTATACAGGGTGCATAAAGGGTTAATATGGCTACAGGTGCACAGAGTGGTAATTTAGAGCTTTATGCAAGGTGTAGAAAGGGACAATCTGGAGCCTGGCGGCATATACAGGGGGTGGAAGGGGTTAATATGGAGCCTGGCGGCATATACAGGGTGTAGAAGGGGTTAATATGGAGCCTGGCGGCATATACAGGGTGTAGAAGGGGTTAATCTGGAGCCTGGCAGCGTATACAGGGTGTAGAAAGGGATAATCTGGAGCCTGGTGGCACATACAGGGGGTGCAAGGGGTTAACATGGAGCCTGGCGGCGTATACAGGGTGCACAAGAGGTTAATCTAGAGCCTGGCGGCGTATACAGGGTGAGGAAGGGGGTTAATATGGAGCCTGGCGGCATATACAGGATGCAGTAGGGGTTAATCTAGAGCCTGGCAGCGTATTCAGGGTGCACAAGGGGTTAATCTGGAGCCTGGCGGCATATACAGGGGGTGGAAGGGGTTAATATGGAGCCTGGTGGTGTATACAGGGTGCGGAAGGGGTTAGTATGGAGCCTGGCGGCGTATACAGGATGCGGAAGGAGTTAATATGGAGCCTGACAGCGTATACGGGTTGCAGGAGGTGTTAATCTGGAGCCTGGCTATGTATACAGGTTGCAGAAGGAGTTAATTTGGAGCATGCCGGCGTATACAGGGTGCTGGAGGGGTTAATATGGAGTCTGGCTGTGTATACAGGTTGCAGAAGGAGTTAATTTGGAGCCTGGCGATGTATATAGGGTGCTGGAGGGGTTAATATGGAGCCTGGTGGTGTATACAGGGTGTGGAAGGGGTTAATATGGAGCCTGGCGATGTATACAGGGTGCTGGAGGGGTTAATATGGAGCCTGGCGGTGTACACAGGGTGTGGAAGGGGTTAATATGGAGCCTTGCAGCGTATACAGGGTGCAGGAGGGGTTAATCTGGAGCCTGGTGGTGTATACAGGGTATAGGACGGGTTAATATGCAGCCTGGCGGTGTATGCAGGGTGCAGGAGGGGTTAATCTGGAGCCTGGCAGCATATACAGGGTGTGGAAGGGGTTAATATGGAGCCTTGCAGCGTATACAGGGTGCAGGAGGGGTTAATCTGGAGCCTGGCGGTGTATACAGGGTGTGGAAGGGGTTAATATGGAGCGCTGTGGCATATACAGGGTGCAGGAGGGGTTAACCTTGAGCCTGGTGTTGTATACAGGGTGTGGAAGGGGTTAATATGGAGCGTGGTGGCGTATTCAGGGTGCAGGAGGGGTTAGGATGAGTTTGTTGAGGGTGACAGTACCCAGAAGGGGTTAATGCTGATAGGTTTAAAGACTAGAAAGGGTTAATCTGCACATGGGGTTAACAGTGAGGGGTATTTCAGCTGCATGACTGAACAGCGGGAATACGAGGGGTTAACATGATGGAGAGCAGTAGAGCTGGGCAGGTGACAGATGCTGAAGGAAAGGGTTAAGCAGCGGTGAGGGGCAGGTGCTTCCTGTTTGCATGGTGTGCTTGCAGTCTGCCCCCTGGAGGCTGAGGCTGGTAGCGCAGTCCCACTGCTCAGACATAGGTGGCGCTGCAGGAGGCCACCAATCCGATCACCTGTCAAAACTCTGGACTCAATGTGTAGAAAACGGCGCCTCCCCAATACTGCATGGAAACCATCAGCAAGCTGCTTCTGATGGATCCGTCATTCCCATTACCATGCTGTGATCAGTGATGCCAGGTCCGGAGGCTTCCTGCAGAGCGCCGCACTGCCCGCAGCTCGTCTTCTCCCCATAGTGCACCTGGTGCCCTCTCTTCCCAGGTAAGTGATGTAACCTGATTCATCAGACTGGGCCGCGGCTTCCGTCACTTCGTGGTCTCCCATTCACCAATTATCGTTCCTTGGACCACATTGGGAAGGTACTGGTGACCGCCACATACTGGGAGCACTCCACCAAGCCCTCTGGAGATCCTCGGGCCAGTCACCACAGTTTGGCCCTTGTCGCTCACGTCCTCCCGCTTGCTCATGTTTCCTGCTTCCAACGCATTAACTTCAAGACCTGACTATAATTAAAGGGGTTTTATCATCTCAGACATTGACACCATATCGCTAGGGCACGCCACAACGTCAGAGAGGTGCCGCTCCCACCTCTGGGACCTGCACCTGTCTCCCAGAACAGGCTCCCGAAAGTGAAGGAGAGAGCGCTGCGCATGCGTGTGGTGTTCTCCATTCATATGGGAGTTAAGGAAATAGAAGTCCCATAGAAATGAATGGAGAACACCTCGCGCAAGCGCAGTCACCTCTATGGCCAGCGCCGCCTATTTTCGGAACTCCTATAAAAATGAACGGAGGGCGGCTGTGCATGCGCAGTCCGGGCCCCGTTCTGGAGATAGGAGCAGGTCTCAGAGGTGGGAGCGGCACTCCTCTGAGACCACTACCCCATCATTGGTATCACCACTAAAACGAGTGATCGGCCGCAGGGGCACCTGGCGGGCGGGGAGTGAACAGGAGAAGAGACACCGGACAGATTGGCTGCCGGGATTAGACGGGTTTACAGGATTAGGCTCTGCAGATGGAGGAGCGGTGAGCGTGTCACCGGGCGCCCACATGTCACGCCTGGTTCATGTCTCCTGGATATCTACACTAGTGCTCGAAAGTTTGCGAACCCTTCAGAATTTTATATATTTCTGCCTAAATTTGACCTAAAACGACATTTTCACCCATGAATCAAAAATATTAGACGATGATCCAATATCCCACCCACGCCTGTGAGCAGTAAAAGTATGTGACCCCTCCAGTATCTGGTCTGACCCCCACATATGCAGCAATTACTGCAGCTCGACTCATTTCCGGTACTTGTTGATTAGTCCTGCACATCGGCTGGGAGGAGTTTCAGCCCATTCCTTCATACAAAACAGCCGGCTCTGCTATGTTGGTGGTTTTCTCCCATGATCTTTCTCTCTTCAGGTCCTTCCACAACATATAGAACTTGACCTTTCTTCTTCTTTGGTAGAAGGACCTGTGTATTCAGGGCCGTTGCCTTGCTGCATGACCAGCGTTCTCTTGAGATTCATCTCTCGGACAGATGTCCTGATATTTTCATTCAGAATTTGCTGGTATAATTCAGAATTCATTGTCCCATCAGTGATGGAAAGCCATCCTGGTCCAGAGGCAGCAAAGCAGGCCCAAACCATGATCCCACCACCACCGTGTCTCACGGATGAGGTTTCCATGATCCCACCACTACCGTGTCTCACGGATGAAGTTTCCATGATCCCACCACCACCGTGGTCTCACAGATGGGATGAGGTTTCCATGATCCCACCACCTCCGTGTCTCACAGATGGGATGAGGTTTCCATGATCCCACCACCGTGTCTCACAGATCGGATGAGGTTTCCATGATCCCACCACCACCACCGTGTCTCATGGATGAGGTTTCCATGATCCCACCACCACCGTGTCTCACAGATGGGATGAGGTTTCCATGATCCCACCACCACCGTGTCTCACAGATGGGATGAGGTTTCCATGATCCCACCACCACCGTGTCTCACGGATGGGATGAGGTTTCCATGATCCCACCACCACAGTGTCTCACAGATGGGATGAGGTTTCCATGATCCCACCACCTCCGTGTCTCACGGATGGGATGAGGTTTCCATGATCCCACCACCATGGTGTCTCACGCATGGGATGAGGTTTCCATGATCCCACCACCATGGTGTCTCACGGATGGGATGAGGTTTCCATGATCCCACCACCATGGTGTCTCACGGATGGGATGAGGTTTCCATGATCCCACCACCATGGTGTCTCACAGATGGGATGAGGTTTCCATGATCCCACCACCACCGTGTCTCACAGATGGGATGAGGTTTCCATGATCCCACCACCACCGTGTCTCACAGATGGGATGAGGTTTCCATGATCCCACCACCACCGTGTCTCACGGATGGGATGAGGTTTCCATGATCCCACCACCACAGTGTCTCACAGATGGGATGAGGTTTCCATGATCCCACCACCACCGTGTCTCACGGATGGGATGAGGTTTCCATGATCCCACCACCATGGTGTCTCACGGATGGGATGAGGTTTCCATAATCCCACCACCATGGTGTCTCACGGATGGGATGAGGTTTCCATGATCCCACGACCACCGTGTCTCACGGATGAGGTTTCCATGATCCCACGACCACGTGTCTCACGGATGAGGTTTCCATGATCCCACCACCGTGTCTCACAGATGGGATGAGGTTTCCGTGATCCCACCACCACCGTGTCTCACAGATGGGATGAGGTTTCCATGATCCCACTACCACCACCGTGTCTCACAGATGGGATGAGGTTTCCATGATCCCTACCACCACCGTGTCTCACAGATGGGATGAGGTTTCCATGATCCCACCACCACCGTGTCTCACAGATGGGATGAGGTTTCCATGATCCCACCACCACCGTGTCTCACAGATGGGATGAGGTTTCCATGATCCCACCACCACCGTGTCTCACGGATGAGGTTTCCATGATCCCACCACCACCGTGTCTCACAGATGGGATGAGGTTTCCATGATCCCACTACCACCACCGTGTCTCATGGATGAGGTTTCCATGATCCCACCACCTCCGTGTCTCACAGATGGGGTGAGGTTTCCATGATCCCACCACCACCGTGTCTCACAGATGGGATGAGGTTTCCATGATCCCACCACCATGGTGTCTCACGGATGGGATGAGGTTTCCATGATCCCACCACCGCCGTGTCTCACAGATGGGATGAGGTTTCCATGATCCCACCACCACCGTGTCTCACAGATGGGATGAGGTTTCCCTGATCCCACTACCACCACCGTGTCTCACAGATGGGATGAGGTTTCCATGATCCCACCACCATGGTGTCTCACGGATGGGATGAGGTTTCCATGATCCCACCACCACCGTGTCTCACAGATGGGATGAGGTTTCCATGATCCCACCACCGTGTCTCACAGATGGGGTGAGGTTTCCATGATCCCACCACGACCGTGTCTCACGGATGGGATGAGGTTTCCATGATCCCACCACCACCGTGTCTCACGGATGGGATGAGGTTTCCATGATCCACCACCACCACCGTGTCTCACAGATGGGATGAGGTTTCCATGATCCCACCACCGTGTCTCACAGATGGGTTAAGGTTTCCATGATCCCACCACCTCCGTGTCTCACGGATGAGGTTTCCATGATCCCACTACCACCGTGTCTCACGGATGAGGTTTCCATGATCCCACCACCACCGTGTCTCACGGATGAGATTTCCATGATCCCACCACCACCGTGTCTCATGGATGGGATGAGGTTTCCATGATCCCACCACCTCCGTGTCTCACAGATGGGGTGAGGTTTCCATGATCCCACCACCACCGTGTCTCACAGATGGGATGAGGTTTCCATGTTGGAATGCAGGGTTTTCCCTCCTCCAAACCTAATGCTTCTTACACTAAGAAGTTTTATTTTGTTCTTTTCCTTCCACAAGACATTGCTCTAATAGTCTTCTGGCTTCTCCAGATGACCCTCGGCAAACTGCAGATGGGCAGCAATGTTCTTTTTGGAGAGCAGCGTCTTTCTCCTTGCAGTCCTGATATGCACACCACTGTTGTTCAGGGTCCTCCTGATGGCTCATCAGCTAATGTGAGAAAGACATTTAGTTGCTCAGAGCTTACCGTGGGCAACTTTGTGACCTCACGGAGTATTGTACTTCTGGCCCTTGACATGATCTTTGTTGGTCGACCACTCCTGAGGAGGGTGTAATGGTCTTCAATTCCCTCCATTTGTACACAATCTGTCTGACAGTGGATTGGTGGAGTCCAAACTCTTCAGAGATTTAACCTTTTCCAGTCTGATGAGCATCAACAACTCTTCTTCTGAGGTTTCCACAAATGTGTTCCTTCAAATTATCTGCTAATCCTAAAGGTTCACATACTTTTGCCAGTATCAGATGTGTGATATTGGATCATTTTCCTCAATAAATATTGACCATTTTTGACGGTTATTTGATTCTGTTCTTTATCTACTTTTAGGACATGTGAAATTTATGCAGAAAATTCTGAAGGGTTCGCAAACTTTCAAGCACCACTGTATTTAAATGCTTCACCACCCCATACCACCAGGGAGGCCACTACTGAACCCTTCACCACAGAGTACCATCAGAGAAGTCATCAATAACCCCTTCATCACACAGTACCACCAGGGAGGCCACCGATAACCCATTCATCACACAGTACCACCAGGGAGGCCACCGATAACCCATTCATCACACAGTACCACCAGGAAGGCCACTACTAAACCCTTCACCACAGAGTACCATCAGAGAAGTCATCAATAACCCCTTTATCACACAGTACCACCAGGAAGGCCACTACTAAACCCTTCACCACAGAGTACTATCAGAGAAGTCACCAATAACCCCTTCATCACACAGTACCACCAGGGAGGCCACTACTAAACCCTTCACCACAGAGTACCATCAGAGAAGTCATCAATAACCCCTTTATCACACAGTACCACCAGGAAGGCCTCCGATAACCCCTTCATCACACAGTACCACCAGGAAGGCCACCGATAACCCATTCATCACACAGTACCACCAGGGAGGCCACTACTGAACCCTTCACCACAGAGTACCATCAGAGAAGTCACCAATAACCCATTCATCACACAGTACCACCAGGAAGGCCACTACTGAACCCTTCACCACAGAGTACCATCAGAGAAGTCACCAATAACCCATTCATCACACAGTACCACCAGGGAGGCCACCGATAACCCATTCATCACACAGTACCATCAGGGAGGCCACCGATAACCCATTCATCACACAGTACCATCAGGGAGGCCACCGATAACCCCTTCATCACACAGTACCACCAGGGAGGCCACCGATAACCCATTCATCACACAGTACCACCAGGGAGGCCACCGATAACCCATTCATCACACAGTACCACCAGGGAGGCCACCGATAACCCATTCATCACACAGTACCACCAGGGAGGCCACCGATAACCCATTCATCACACAGTTCCATCAGAGAAGTCACCAATAACCCATTCATCACACAGTACCACCAGGGAGGCCACCGATAACCCATTCATCACACAGTACCATCAGGGAGGCCACCGATAACCCCTTCATCACACAGTACCACCAGGGAGGCCTCCGATAACCCATTCATCACACAGTACCACCAGGAGGCCACCGATAACCCATTCATCACACAGTACCACCAGGGAGGCCACCGATAACCCATTCATCACACAGTACCACCAGGAGGCCACCGATAACCCATTCATCACACAGTACCACCAGGGAGGCCACCGATAACCCATTCATCACACAGTACCACCAGGGAGGCCACCGATAACCCATTCATCACACAGTACCACCAGGGAGGCCACCGATAACCCATTCATCACACAGTACCACCAGGGAGGCCACCGATAACCCATTCATCACCCAAGACAACCAGGAATCTCACCATTAGGCCTATTGCACACGACCGTATGCTCTCCGAAGCATACGGTCCATGAGCGGGCCATATGTCCCGGAGCGGCATTGATCATGCGCACGGGAGCGCACAGCGCCATTCTACCATCCCGTACATAGACGAGGGACAGAACCCCCACCAAACCTTAGAACGGGAGTCCTGCTCCTCGTCTGAATGGAGCAGCAGCTGGAGCACGCCCCCAAGCTCTATTCATTCTCTATGGGAATGCCGGATGTGATCGGGCACAGCGCTTGGCAATGGACTGGTACATATTGTATGTACACAGTGACTTGTATGTAGAAAGAGGTCCATGCAGGGGTCTAATGACCCCTTTGTTCATTTCAAAAAACTTTATTTGCAGTATTGACATGACGCTAGTTGTTATAGTTATGGGAGCAGCAGGCGGCCACTTACCCGGTGGCGGAGGGTGCAGTCTGTCTGCAGCGCGGTGTTATTCTTAGAGGCTGATGACTGATCCCGGCTCTCCTGACCTAATCCTGCCTGCAGACGAGAAATTCCCAAGACACCAGCTCCAGGGTTACAGCCAAACACAGCAGACCATTATCCTGGAAGTCGCTGCCCCTGGGACCTACCCCGGCACGGGGCCCTCTGAGCAGTGGGGGCCAGTAATGAGTTCTCACCTCTTTGTTACACAGTCTATTCAGTTCTTAGCATTGGCTGTTCCTGGGAAAGCTGGATGACAAGCAATACGGCTCCCAAAGGAGCAGACTTCTGAATGACAAATGTGCCCAGTTAGGTAGGAATGCAGAATAGCGGCGCAGCTCTGGAGTACAGATCACTACATTTCTAGGGAACTCGTCACTCAGGACTCCAGGAAAGCTGGGTAGCAACCCATATGGCTCCCAGCAGAGTTGTTTACCAGCTTTCTGACACTCCTTAATGACAAATCTGCCTAGTTGGGTAGGAATGCAGAATAGTGAGCGCTGCTCTAGAGTACAGATCACTACATTTATAGGGGAACTCATCACTCAGGACTCCAAGAAAGCTGAAAGCAACCAATATGGCTCCCAACAGAGTTGTTTTCCAGCTTTCCGACACTCCTTAATGACCAAATAGGTGCGAACATAGAATAGTGATCACAGCTCTGAAGTACAGTTCACTACATACTGTAGCTGGGAAAACTCCTCACTCAAGACTCCAGAAAAGCTTGGTGGCAACCAGTATTTTTCCCAACAGAGTTGTTTCCCAGCTTTCTGATACTCCTGAATGACAAATCTGCCTCTTTAGGTACGAACATAGAACAGTGAGCGCAGCTCTGAAGTACAGATCACTGCATAACAAGGGAAACTCTTCACTCAGGAAAGCTGGGTGTGGGAGCAACATGTCATGTCTAAAATTATAGCTCCACTTGCATCACCTGTCAGATGAATATGTCACTGATCTTGAATAACGTAACGTCGTATACCCAGAGCTGCAGTCACAATTCTGCTCAGTGCCCGGTGGAGACTGTCTGACACATCCCTAAATGTATTCTTCCCCGGAGAGTGAGGGACTGATGTTTGTGAGAAAGGACTACATCTTCCACAGTGCGGAACAGCAGGATCTGCAGTGCATAGGCAGCGCCAGCAGGGGGCATGGTGCAATCCTAGACTGTGACGGGAAATTATATCAACCTTGAAGACTGTTAAATGCCCCAGAGCTGATCCGTCCGAGGATCGGTGGCTCTAATACAGGACGCGGCATGTTCACTTCCTCTGTTCACCTCGGGCGCCACTGAGCACCGTGTCCAGAGAGACAGAAAAGGCAAATAAACCGTGA
Organism: Bufotes viridis; assembly: GCA_033119425.1. Taxonomy (NCBI): domain Eukaryota; kingdom Metazoa; phylum Chordata; class Amphibia; order Anura; family Bufonidae; genus Bufotes; species Bufotes viridis. Next base: position 13,697,349 of record CM065592.1, on the reverse strand, counting down.
GGTCCCCGGGAGTCACTGACAGCCTGGTACCTGACCTCCCCTGCCAGATTAGAGGAGCCGGAGCTGTAATCCCTGTAAATGGGCGGCACTTGGTTGCCTTTGCTAACACTTCTCGGGTTAATACCGGCAGCGGTGTAGTACTCTGCTCGCACTGCCAGGCGTTAGGTTTGGTGTAATATGCAAAATCCCGCTGACGCCCTTCCTAAAAATGACACTCTTCTCCTCCGACTGCTGACTGTTTCCATCCTCTACTCCTCTGCAGGTGCTGGAGAAATACCACAACACACCCATGAGCCATAAAGAGATCCTGCAGGTGATCCAGCGAGAGGGGCTGAAAGAGATCAGGTCAGTCATTATCCTGGGTACGCTGTGCTCCGCGTTCACTACCGTTATACACTGTGCTCCGCGTTCGCTATCGGTATCCACTGTGCTCCGCGTTCGCTATCGGTATCCACTGTGCTCCGCGTTCGCTATCGGTATCCACTGTGCTCCGCGTTCACTACTGTTATCCACCGTGCTCCGCGTTCGCTATCGGTATCCACCGTGCTCTGCGTTCGCTGTCGGTATCCACCGTGCTCTGCGTTCGCTGTCGGTATCCACCGTGCTCTGCGTTCGCTGTCGGTATCCACTGTGCTCCGCGTTCGCTGTCGGTATCCACTGTGCTCCGCGTTCGCTATCGGTATCCACTGTGCTCCGCGTTCGCTATCGGCGTTCGCTGTCGGTATACACTGTGCTCCGCGTTCGCTGTCGGTATACACTGTGCTCTGCGTTCGCTGTTGGTATACACTGTGCTCCGCGTTCGCTGTCGGTATACACCGTGCTCCACGGTGTCGGTATACACCGCGCTCCGTGCTCCCTGTCGCTGGGTACCGCGTTCTCTGTCGCTTGGCCCTGCCCTCCGCGCTCTCTGTCGCTGGGCCCCGCCCTCCGCGCTCTTTGTCGCTGGGCCCCGCCCTCCGCGTCCCCTGTCGCTGGGCACCGCCCCTCTCTCTCTGTCGCTGGGCACCGCCCCTCTCTCTCTGTCGCGGGCCCCGCCCTCCAAGTTCTCTGTCGCTGGGCTCCGCCCTCCGCTCTCTCTGTCGCTGGGCCCCGCCCTCCGCGTCCCCTGACACTGGATACCGCTGTGTGACAAAATCGGCTTCTGTTTCATCACCTTCATCGTGCCCTGTATACCCACATGCGGTTGGAGCACAGAGCGAGCACTGCTTCCGTTAGTGCCATCACCCTCATCATCCGTGTACACTCCCCTGTGGACAGTGAGTAACGGTCTTGTATTTTCCTCAGACTCCTCATATGTCTGTGTCTTACAGCGGCACGTCGCCCCTGGCCTGCCTGAATGCCATGCTGCACACTAACTCCCGTGGTGATGAGGGCATGTTCTACAAGGTCCCGGGCAGGATGGGAGTCTACACGCTGAAGGTAAGTGCCCTGGAGACCCTCTGTGTGGCATGTAGTGCAGGATGTTGTTATTGATGGTCTGTCCTCAGGTTCGGCCATTACTATCGGATCGATGAGGGTCCAGTATGCGACACCCCCTCTGATCAGCTATTTCCTTGTAGCTTCACTGCCAGAAGTTGGTGCCGAAACTCCACAGCTCCCTCCATTGTGTGGTGGACAGAGCTGGTAACTGCAGGACTGATCATAGCTATCGCTTTCTGAGATGAACCACTTTATCAATCAAATATAGTTTTCAACAGCATTTTAAGTTTATACTCCAGAGCTGCACTCACTATTTAGTCACTGTGTACATATATTACACTACTTATCCTGTACTGATCCTGAGTTACATCCTGTATTATACTCCAGAGCTGCACTCACTATTCTGCTGGTGCAGTCACTGTGTACATACATTACTTATCCTGTACTGATCCTGAGTTACATCCTGTATTATACTCCAGAGCTGCACTCCCTATTCTGCTGGTGCAGTCACTGTGTACATACATTACTTATCCTGTACTGATCCTGAGTTACATTCTGTATTATACTCCAGAGCTGCACTCACTATTCTGCTGGTGGAGTCACTGTGTACATACATTACTTATCCTGTACTGATCCTGAGTTACATCCTGTATTATACTCCAGAGCTGCACTCACTATTCTGCTGGTGCAGTCACTGTGTACATACATTACTTATCCTGTACTGATCCTGAGTTACATCCTGTATTATACTCCAGAGCTGCACTCACTATTCTGCTGGTGGAGTCACTGTGTACATACATTACATTACTTATCCTGTACTGATCCCGAGTTACATCCTGTATTATACTCCAGAGCTGCACTCACTATTCTGCTGGTGCAGTCACTGTGTACATTCATTACTTATCCTGTACTGATCCTGAGTTACATCCTGTATTATACCCAGAGCTGCACTCACTATTCTGCTGGTGCAGTCACTGTGTACATTCATTACTTATCCTGTACTGATCCTGAGTTACATCCTGTATTATACTCCAGAGCTGCACTCACTATTCTGCTAGTGCAGTCACTGTGTACATACATTACATTACTTATCCTGTACTGATTCTGAGTTACATCCTGTATTATACTCCAGAGCTGCACTCACTATTCTGCTGGTGCAGTCACTGTGTACATACATTACATTACTTATCCTGTACTGATCCTGAGTTACATCCTGTATTATACTCCAGAGCTACACTCACTATTCTGCTGGCGGAGTCACTGTGTACATACATTACTTATCCTGTACTGATCCTGAGTTACATCCTGTATTATACTCCAGAGCTGCACTCACTATTCTGCTGGTGGAGTCACCGTGTACATACATAACATTACTTATCCTGTACTGATCCCGAGTTACATCCTGTATTATACTCCAGAGCTGCACTCCCTATTCTGCTGGTGCAGTCACTGTGTACATACATTACTTATCCTGTACTGATCCTGAGTGACATCCTGTATTATACTCCAGAGCTGCACTCACTATTCTGCTGGTGCAGTCACTGTGTACATACATTACTTATCCTGTACTGATCCTGAGTTACATCCTGTATTATACTCCAGAGCTGCACTCACTATTCTGCTGGCGGAGTCACTGTGTACATACATAACATTACTTATCCTGTACTGATCCTGAGTTACATCCTGTATTATACTCCAGAGCTGCACTCACTATTCTGCTGGTGGAGTCACCGTGTACATACATAACATTACTTATCCTGTACTGATCCTGAGTTACATCCTGTATTATACTCCAGAGCTGCACTCCCTATTCTGCTGGTGCAGTCACTGTGTACATACATTACTTATCCTGTACTGATCCTGAGTGACATCCTGTATTATACTCCAGAGCTGCACTCACTATTCTGCTGGTGGAGTCACTGTGTACATACATTACATTACTTATCCTGTGCTGATCCTGAGTTACATCCTGTATTATACTCCAGAGCTGCACTCACTATTCTGCTGGTGGAGTCACTGTGTATATACATTACTTATCCTGTACTGATCCTGAGTTACATCCTGTATTATACTCCAGAGCTGCACTCACTATTCTGCTGGTGGAGTCACTGTGTACATACATTACTTATCCTGTACTGATCCTGAGTTACATCCTGTATTATACTCCAGAGCTGCACTCACTATTCTGCTGGTGCAGTCACTGTGTACATACATTACTTATCCTGTACTGATCCTGAGTTACATCCTGTATTATACTCCAGAGCTGCACTCACTATTCTGCTGGTGCAGTCACTGTGTACATACATTACATTACTTATCCTGTACTGATCCCGAGTTACATCCTGTATTATACTCCAGAGCTGCACTCACTATTCTGCTGGTGCAGTCACTGTGTACATATCATTACTTATCCTGTACTGATCCTGAGTTACATCCTGTATTATACTCCAGAGCTGCACTCACTATTCTGCTGGTGCAGTCACTGTGTACATTCATTACTTATCCTGTACTGATCCTGAGTTACATCCTGTATTATACTCCAGAGCTGCACTCACTATTCTGCTAGTGCAGTCACCGTGTACATACATAACATTACTTATCCTGTACTGATCCTGAGTTACATCCTGTATTATACTCCAGAGCTGCACTCACTATTCTGCTGGTGGAGTCACCGTGTACATACATAACATTACTTATCCTGTACTGATCCCGAGTTACATCCTGTATTATACTCCAGAGCTGCACTCCCTATTCTGCTGGTGCAGTCACTGTGTACATACATTACTTATCCTGTACTGATCCTGAGTGACATCCTGTATTATACTCCAGAGCTGCACTCACTATTCTGCTGGTGGAGTCACTGTGTACATACATTACATTACTTATCCTGTGCTGATCCTGAGTTACATCCTGTATTATACTCCAGAGCTGCACTCACTATTCTGCTGGTGGAGTCACTGTGTATATACATTACTTATCCTGTACTGATCCTGAGTTACATCCTGTATTGTACTCCAGAGCTGCACTCACTATTCTGCTGGCCGCCTTGTCTCAGGGTCTCCTCCTTGTATTACAGAAGGACGTGGCGGACATGGTGAAGGATCTCTCGGACTGCTCAGAAGACAGCAATGAAGCTCAGTCCGATTCTCAGAGCTCAGAGAGCAGCTGCTCCACCAGCAGCACCAGTGCCATCAGTAGCAAGGAGCAGAGGAGGAGCTGCTGGAAGAGGAAAGGTAAGGAGCCTCCACTGCTGCTCCAGCCTTGGCTTGTTACAGTGTCTCAGCGCAGGTAGTAAGTGTCAGCCTGCAGGTTTGTGCTGCCGTGCCTGCACTGATACACTGTGACAGAGCAGTTGTGGAGGCGGTCAGTGCAGTGTCCACCTCACCTCTGCGCCGGCAGCAGCGTCTGTGCCGCTGACATCAGCGAGCGATGCTCCTACGTGTGACAAACAGGAAACAGATCTGTACAAACCACCACTTCCTTATAAGAGCGAAAAGATTCAACGTATATTCAAAAAAACAAGAACCCCGAGCGCGCAGCCAGCGCCTCCCCCAAATAACCGTAGACTGTGCCGCCATATCTGCCGAGCACCAGCAGCACAGAGGATGGACAGAGGTCAGCAGCGAGGTCAGTGACATCTCCAGCCCGGCTCTGCTACATCCTGCTGGCTCTGCAGCACCCAGCCCGGCCAGGTCGCCCGCCTCATCATGTAGTAGTGTGGTACTAGGGGCTGTGTATACCCGCGCAGATCTGCCAACTCAGCATGTGGGAAAGCTGGGTGACTGCCCCTGAGCGCAATCACTAAACTGCACTACTACAGCATCATCTGCACTAAAGTACTGAGGAGATGATGGGAGTGTTCACAGCCACATGATCCACACTGTGTTATCTATGTGATGTGTGTGTGTATTGTGTCTGTATAGATGTGTGTGTGTGTGTGTATTGTGTCTGTATAGATGTGTGTGTGTGTATTGTGTCTGTATAGATGTCTGTGTATTGTGTCTGTATAGATGTGTGTCTGTGTATTGTGTCTGTATAGATGTGTGTCTGTGTATTGTGTCTGTATAGATGTGTGTGTGTGTGTATTGTGTCTGTATAGATGTGTGTGTATTGTGTCTGTATAGATGTGTGTGTATTGTGTCTGTATAGATGTGTGTGTGTATTGTGTCTGTATAGATGTGTGTCTGTGTATTGTGTCTGTATAGATGTCTGTGTGTATTGTGTCTGTATAGATGTGTGTGTATTGTGTCTGTATAGATGTGTGTGTGTATTGTGTCTGTATAGATGTCTGTGTATTGTGTCTGTATAGATGTCTGTGTATTGTGTCTGTATAGATGTCTGTGTGTATTGTGTCTGTATAGATGTCTGTGTATTGTGTCTGTATAGATGTGTGTATTGTGTCTGTATAGATGTCTGTGTGTTGTGTCTGTATAGATGTGTGTGTATTGTGTCTGTATAGATGTCTGTGTATTGTCTGTATAGATGTCTGTGTATTGTCTGTATAGATGTGTGTGTATTGTGTCTGTATAGATGTCTGTGTATTGTGTCTGTATAGATGTCTGTGTATTGTGTCTGTATAGATGTGTGTGTATTGTGTCTGTATAGATGTGTGTGTGTATTGTGTCTGTATAGATGTGTGTATTGTGTCTGTATAGATGTCTGTGTATTGTGTCTGTATAGATGTGTGTGTGTGTGTATTGTGTCTGTATAGATGTGTGTGTATTGTGTCTGTATAGATGTCTGTGTATTGTGTCTGTATAGATGTGTGTGTGTGTGTCTGTATAGATGTCTGTGTATTGTGTCTGTATAGATGTCTGTGTATTGTGTCTGTATAGATGTCTGTGTATTGTGTCTGTATAGATGTCTGTGTATTGTGTCTGTATAGATGTGTGTATTGTGTCTGTATAGATGTGTGTGTATTGTGTCTGTATAGATGTGTGTGTATTGTGTCTGTATAGATGTGTGTATTGTGTCTGTATAGATGTCTGTGTATTGTGTCTGTATAGATGTCTGTGTATTGTGTCTGTATAGATGTGTGTGTATTGTGTCTGTATAGATGTGTGTGTGTATTGTGTCTGTATAGATGTCTGTGTATTGTGTCTGTATAGATGTCTGTGTATTGTGTCTGTATAGATGTGTGTGTGTGTATTGTGTCTGTATAGATGTCTGTGTATTGTGTCTGTATAGATGTGTGTGTATTGTGTCTGTATAGATGTCTGTGTATTGTGTCTGTATAGATGTTGTGTATTGTGTCTGTATAGATGTCTGTGTATTGTGTCTGTATAGATGTGTGTGTATTGTGTCTGTATAGATGTCTGTGTATTGTGTCTGTATAGATGTGTGTGTATTGTGTCTGTATAGATGTCTGTGTATTGTGTCTGTATAGATGTCTGTGTATTGTGTCTGTATAGATGTCTGTGTATTGTGTCTGTATAGATGTGTGTGTGTATTGTGTCTGTATAGATGTTGTGTATTGTGTCTGTATAGATGTCTGTGTATTGTGTCTGTATAGATGTGTCTGTGTATTGTGTCTGTATAGATGTCTGTGTATTGTGTCTGTATAGATGTCTGTGTATTGTGTCTGTATAGATGTGTGTGTATTGTGTCTGTATAGATGTCTGTGTATTGTGTCTGTATAGATGTGTGTGTATTGTGTCTGTATAGATGTCTGTGTATTGTGTCTGTATAGATGTCTGTGTATTGTGTCTGTATAGATGTGTGTGTATTGTGTCTGTATAGATGTGCTGTATAGATGTCTGTGTATTGTGTCTGTATAGATGTGTGTGTATTGTGTCTGTATAGATGTTGTGTATTGTGTCTGTATAGATGTGTGTGTATTGTGTCTGTATAGATGTGTGTGTATTGTGTCTGTATAGATGTCTGTGTATTGTGTCTGTATAGATGTCTGTGTATTGTGTCTGTATAGATGTCTGTGTATTGTGTCTGTATAGATGTCTGTGTATTGTGTCTGTATAGATGTGTGTGTATTGTGTCTGTATAGATGTCTGTGTATTGTGTCTGTATAGATGTGCTGTGTATTGTGTCTGTATAGATGTGTGTGTATTGTGTCTGTATAGATGTCTGTGTATTGTGTCTGTATAGATGTGTGTGTGTATTGTGTCTGTATAGATGTCTGTGTATTGTGTCTGTATAGATGTCTGTGTATTGTGTCTGTATAGATGTCTGTGTATTGTGTCTGTATAGATGTGTGTGTATTGTGTCTGTATAGATGTCTGTGTATTGTGTCTGTATAGATGTCTGTGTATTGTGTCTGTATAGATGTGTGTGTATTGTGTCTGTATAGATGTGTGTGTATTGTGTCTGTATAGATGTCTGTGTATTGTGTCTGTATAGATGTGTGTGTATTGTGTCTGTATAGATGTCTGTGTATTGTGTCTGTATAGATGTCTGTGTATTGTGTCTGTATAGATGTGTGTATTGTGTCTGTATAGATGTCTGTGTATTGTGTCTGTATAGATGTGTGTATTGTGTCTGTATAGATGTCTGTGTATTGTGTCTGTATAGATGTGTGTATTGTGTCTGTATAGATGTCTGTGTATTGTGTCTGTATAGATGTGTGTGTATTGTGTCTGTATAGATGTGTGTGTATTGTGTCTGTATAGATGTCTGTGTATTGTGTCTGTATAGATGTCTGTGTATTGTGTCTGTATAGATGTCTGTGTATTGTGTCTGTATAGATGTGTGTGTATTGTGTCTGTATAGATGTCTGTGTATTGTGTCTGTATAGATGTCTGTGTATTGTGTCTGTATAGATGTTGTGTATTGTGTCTGTATAGATGTCTGTGTATTGTGTCTGTATAGATGTCTGTGTATTGTGTCTGTATAGATGTCTGTGTATTGTGTCTGTATAGATGTGTGTGTATTGTGTCTGTATAGATGTGTGTATTGTGTCTGTATAGATGTCTGTGTATTGTGTCTGTATAGATGTCTGTGTATTGTGTCTGTATAGATGTCTGTGTATTGTGTCTGTATAGATGTCTGTGTATTGTGTCTGTATAGATGTCTGTGTATTGTGTCTGTATAGATGTGTGTGTGTATTGTGTCTGTATAGATGTGTGTGTATTGTGTCTGTATAGATGTGTGTGTATTGTGTCTGTATAGATGTGTGTATTGTGTCTGTATAGATGTGTGTGTGTATTGTGTCTGTATAGATGTGTCTGTGTATTGTGTCTGTATAGATGTGTGTGTATTGTGTCTGTATAGATGTGTGTGTATTGTGTCTGTATAGATGTCTGTGTATTGTGTCTGTATAGATGTGTGTATTGTGTCTGTATAGATGTGTGTGTATTGTGTCTGTATAGATGTCTGTGTATTGTGTCTGTATAGATGTGTGTGTATTGTGTCTGTATAGATGTGTGTATTGTGTCTGTATAGATGTCTGTGTATTGTGTCTGTATAGATGTCTGTGTATTGTGTCTGTATAGATGTCTGTGTATTGTGTCTGTATAGATGTGTGTGTATTGTGTCTGTATAGATGTGTGTGTATTGTGTCTGTATAGATGTGTTGTGTATTGTGTCTGTATAGATGTCTGTGTATTGTGTCTGTATAGATGTCTGTGTATTGTGTCTGTATAGATGTCTGTGTATTGTGTCTGTATAGATGTGTGTGTATTGTGTCTGTATAGATGTGTGTGTATTGTGTCTGTATAGATGTCTGTGTATTGTGTCTGTATAGATGTGTGTGTATTGTGTCTGTATAGATGTGTGTGTATTGTGTCTGTATAGATGTGTGTGTGTATAGTGTCTGTATAGATGTCTGTGTATTGTGTCTGTATAGATGTCTGTGTATTGTGTCTGTATAGATGTGTGTGTATTGTGTCTGTATAGATGTCTGTGTATTGTGTCTGTATAGATGTCTGTGTATTGTGTCTGTATAGATGTGTGTGTGTGTATTGTGTCTGTATAGATGTCTGTGTATTGTGTCTGTATAGATGTCTGTGTATTGTGTCTGTATAGATGTGTGTGTATTGTGTCTGTATAGATGTGTGTGTGTTGTGTCTGTATAGATGTCTGTGTATTGTGTCTGTATAGATGTCTGTGTATTGTGTCTGTATAGATGTGTCTGTGTATTGTGTCTGTATAGATGTGTGTATAGTGTCTGTATAGATGTGTGTGTGTATTGTGTCTGTATAGATGTGTCTGTGTATTGTGTCTGTATAGATGTCTGTGTATTGTGTCTGTATAGATGTGTCTGTGTATTGTGTCTGTATAGATGTGTGTATTGTGTCTGTATAGATGTGTGTGTGTATTGTGTCTGTATAGATGTCTGTGTATTGTGTCTGTATAAATGTCTGTGTATTGTGTCTGTATAGATGTGTCTGTGTATTGTGTCTGTATAGATGTGTGTATTGTGTCTGTATAGATGTGTGTGTGTGTGTGTATTGTGTCTGTATAGATGTCTGTGTATTGTGTCTGTATAGATGTCTGTGTATTGTGTCTGTATAGATGTCTGTGTATTGTGTCTGTATAGATGTGTGTGTATTGTGTCTGTATAGATGTGTGTGTATTGTGTCTGTATAGATGTGTGTGTATTGTGTCTGTATAGATGTCTGTGTATTGTGTCTGTATAGATGTGTGTGTATTGTGTCTGTATAGATGTCTGTGTATTGTGTCTGTATAGATATGTCTGTGTGTGTCTGTATAGATGTGTGTGTGTGTCTGTATAGATGTGTGTGTATTGTGTCTGTATAGATGTGTGTGTATTGTGTCTGTATAGATGTCTGTGTATTGTGTCTGTATAGATGTCTGTGTATTGTGTCTGTATAGATGTGTGTGTATTGTGTCTGTATAGATGTCTGTGTATGTGTCTGTATAGATGTGTGTGTATTGTGTCTGTATAGATGTGTGTGTGTATTGTGTCTGTATAGATGTGTGTGTATTGTGTCTGTATAGATGTGTGTGTGTATTGTGTCTGTATAGATGTCTGTGTATTGTGTCTGTATAGATGTGTGTATTGTCTGTATAGATGTGTGTGTATTGTGTCTGTATAGATGTGTGTATTGTGTCTGTATAGATGTGTGTGTATTGTGTCTGTATAGATGTCTGTGTATTGTGTCTGTATAGATGTCTGTGTATTGTGTCTGTATAGATGTGTGTATTGTGTCTGTATAGATGTGTGTGTATTGTGTCTGTATAGATGTGTGTGTATTGTGTCTGTATAGATGTCTGTGTATTGTGTCTGTATAGATGTCTGTATAGATGTGTGTGTGTGTGTGTATTGTGTCTGTATAGATGTCTGTGTATTGTGTCTGTATAGATGTGTCTGTGTATTGTGTCTGTATAGATGTCTGTGTATTGTGTCTGTATAGATGTCTGTGTATTGTGTCTGTATAGATGTCTGTGTATTGTGTCTGTATAGATGTCTGTGTATTGTGTCTGTATAGATGTGTGTGTATTGTGTCTGTATAGATGTCTGTGTGTATTGTGTCTGTATAGATGTCTGTGTATTGTGTCTGTATAGATGTCTGTGTATTGTGTCTGTATAGATGTCTGTGTATTGTGTCTGTATAGATGTGTGTGTATTGTGTCTGTATAGATGTGTGTGTATTGTGTCTGTATAGATGTGTGTGTGTGTGTCTGTATAGATGTCTGTGTATTGTGTCTGTATAGATGTGTGTGTGTATTGTGTCTGTATAGATGTGTGTGTGTATTGTGTCTGTATAGATGTGTGTGTATTGTGTCTGTATAGATGTGTGTGTATTGTGTCTGTATAGATGTGTGTGTATTGTGTCTGTATAGATGTGTGTGTATTGTGTCTGTATAGATTTGTGTGTATTGTGTCTGTATAGATGTGTGTGTGTATTGTGTCTGTATAGATGTGTGTGTGTATTGTGTCTGTATAGATGTGTGTGTATTGTGTCTGTATAGATGTCTGTGTATTGTGTCTGTATAGATGTCTGTGTATTGTGTCTGTATAGATGTCTGTGTATAGTGTCTGTATAGATGTGTGTGTGTATTGTGTCTGTATAGATGTGTGTGTATTGTGTCTGTATAGATGTGTGTGTATTGTGTCTGTATAGATGTGTGTGTATTGTGTCTGTATAGATGTCTGTGTATTGTGTCTGTATAGATGTCTGTGTATTGTGTCTGTATAGATGTGTGTGTGTGTATTGTGTCTGTATAGATGTCTGTGTATTGTGTCTGTATAGATGTCTGTGTATTGTGTCTGTATAGATGTGTGTGTGTGTATTGTGTCTGTATAGATGTCTGTGTATTGTGTCTGTATAGATGTGTGTGTATTGTGTCTGTATAGATGTGTGTATAGATGTCTGTGTATTGTGTCTGTATAGATGTGTCTGTGTATTGTGTCTGTATAGATGTCTGTGTATTGTGTCTGTATAGATGTCTGTGTATTGTGTCTGTATAGATGTGTCTGTGTATTGTGTCTGTATAGATGTCTGTGTATTGTGTCTGTATAGATGTCTGTGTATTGTGTCTGTATAGATGTGTGTGTATTGTGTCTGTATAGATGTCTGTGTGTATTGTGTCTGTATAGATGTCTGTGTATTGTGTCTGTATAGATGTCTGTGTATTGTGTCTGTATAGATGTCTGTGTATTGTGTCTGTATAGATGTCTGTGTATTGTGTCTGTATAGATGTGTGTGTATTGTGTCTGTATAGATGTGTGTGTATTGTGTCTGTATAGATGTCTGTGTATTGTGTCTGTATAGATGTGTGTGTATTGTGTCTGTATAGATGTTGTGTATTGTGTCTGTATAGATGTGTGTATTGTGTCTGTATAGATGTGTGTGTATTGTGTCTGTATAGATGTGTGTGTATTGTGTCTGTATAGATTTGTGTGTATTGTGTCTGTATAGATGTGTGTGTGTATTGTGTCTGTATAGATGTGTGTGTGTATTGTGTCTGTATAGATGTGTGTGTATTGTGTCTGTATAGATGTCTGTGTATTGTGTCTGTATAGATGTCTGTGTATTGTGTCTGTATAGATGTCTGTGTATTGTGTCTGTATAGATGTGTGTGTGTTGTGTCTGTATAGATGTGTGTATTGTGTCTGTATAGATGTGTCTGTGTATTGTGTCTGTATAGATGTCTGTGTATTGTGTCTGTATAGATGTCTGTGTATTGTGTTTGTATAGATGTCTGTGTATTGTGTCTGTATAGATGTGTGTGTATTGTGTCTGTATAGATGTGTGTATTGTGTCTGTATAGATGTGTGTGTATTGTGTCTGTATAGATGTCTGTGTATTGTGTCTGTATAGATGTCTGTGTATTGTGTCTGTATAGATGTCTGTGTATTGTGTCTGTATAGATGTCTGTGTATTGTGTCTGTATAGATGTCTGTGTATTGTGTCTGTATAGATGTCTGTGTGTGTGTCTGTATAGATGTCTGTGTGTGTGTCTGTATAGATGTGTGTGTATTGTGTCTGTATAGATGTGTGTGTATTGTGTCTGTATAGATGTCTGTGTATTGTGTCTGTATAGATGTCTGTGTATTGTGTCTGTATAGATGTGTGTGTATTGTGTCTGTATAGATGTGTGTGTATTGTGTCTGTATAGATGTCTGTGTATTGTGTCTGTATAGATGTGTGTGTATTGTGTCTGTATAGATGTGTGTGTGTGTGTCTGTATAGATGTGTGTGTATTGTGTCTGTATAGATGTCTGTGTATTGTGTCTGTATAGATGTGTGTGTATTGTGTCTGTATAGATGTGTGTATTGTGTCTGTATAGATGTGTGTATTGTGTCTGTATAGATGTGTGTGTATTATGTCTGTATAGATGTCTCTGTATTGTGTCTGTATAGATGTCTGTGTATTGTGTCTGTATAGATGTGTGTATGTACATAGTGACTCCACCAGCAGAACAGTGAGTGCAGCTCTGGAGTATAATACAGGATGTAACTCAGGATCAGTACAGGATAAGTATTGTATGTACACAGTGACTCCACCAGCAGAATAGTGAGTGCAGCTCTGGAGTATAATACAGGATGTAACTCAGGATCAGTACAGGATAAGTATTGTATGTACACAGTGACTCCACCAGCAGAATAGTGAGTGCAGCTCTGGAGTATAATACAGGATATAACTGAGGATCAGTACAGGATAAGTAATGTGTATGTACACAGTGACTCCACCAGCAGAATAGTGAGTGCAGCTCTGGAGTATAATAAGGATGTAACTCAGGATCAGTACAGAATAAGTAATGTAATTTATGTACACAGTGACTCCACCAGCAGAATAGTGAGTGCAGCTCTGGAGTATAATACAGGATGTAACTCAGGATCAGTACAGGATAAGTAATGTATGTACACAGTGACTGCACCAGCAGAATAGTGAGTGCAGCTCTCGAGTATAATATAGGATGTAACTCAGGATCAGTACAGGATAAGTAATGTATGTACACAGTGACTCCACCAGCAGAATAGTGAGTGCAGCTCTCGAGTATAATACAGGATGTAACTCAGGATCAGTACAGGATAAGTAATTTAATGTATGTACACAGTGACTCCACCAGCAGAATAGTGAGTGCAGCTCTGGAGTATAATACAGGATGTAACTCAGGATCAGTACAGGATAAGTAATGTAATGTATGTACACAGTGACTGCACCAGCAGAATAGTGAGTGCAGCTCTGGAGTATAATACAGGATGTAACTCAGGATCAGTATAGGATAAGTAATGTATGTACACAGTGACTCCACCGGCAGAATAGTGAGCGCAGCTCTGGAGTATATTACAGGATATAACTCAGGATCAGTACAGGATAAGTAATGTATGTACACAGTGACTCCACCAGCAGAATAGTGAGTGCAGCTCTGGAGTATAATACAGGATGTAACTCAGGATCAGTACAGGATAAGTAATGAATGTACACAGTGATTCCACCAGCAGAATAGTGAGTGCAGCTCTGGAGTATAATACAGGATGTAACTCAGGATCAGTACAGGATAAGTAATGTATGTACACAGTGACTGCACCAGCAGAACTGTGAGTGCAGCTCTGGAGTATAATACAGGATGTAACTCAGGATCAGTACAGGATAAGTAATGTATGTACACAGTGACTGCACCAGCAGAATAGTGAGTGCAGCTCTGGAATATAATACAGGATGTAACTCAGGATCAGTACAGGATAAGTAATGTATGTACACAGTGACTCCACCAGCAGAATAGTGAGTGCAGCTCTGGAGTATAATACAGGATGTAACTCAGGATCAGTACAAGATAAGTAATGTAATGCATGTACACAGTGACTCCACCAGCAGAATAGTGAGTGCAGCTCTGGAGTATAATACAGGATGTAACTCAGGATCAGTACAAGATAAGTAATGTAATGTATGTACACAGTGGCTCCACCAGCAGAATAGTGAGTGCAGCTCTGAAGTATAATACAGGATGTAACTCAGGATCAGTACAAGATAAGTAATGTATGTACACAGTGACTCCACCAGCAGAATAGTGAGTGCAGCTCTGGAGTATAATACAGGATGTAACTCAGGATCAGTACAGGATAAGTAATGTATGTACACAGTGACTGCACCAGCAGAATAGTGAGTGCAGCTCTGGAGTATAATACAGGATGTAACTCAGGATCAGTACAGGATAAGTAATGTATGTACACAGTGACTCCACCAGCAGAATAGTGAGTGCAGCTCTCGAGTATAATACAGGATGTAACTCAGGATCAGTACAGGATAAGTAATTTAATGTATGTACACAGTGACTCCACCAGCAGAATAGTGAGTGCAGCTCTGGAGTATAATACAGGATGTAACTCAGGATCAGTACAGGATAAGTAATGTAATGTATGTACACAGTGACTGCACCAGCAGAATAGTGAGTGCAGCTCTGGAGTATAATACAGGATGTAACTCAGGATCAGTACAGGATAAGTAATGTATGTACACAGTGACTCCACCGGCAGAATAGTGAGTGCAGCTCTGGAGTATATTACAGGATATAACTCAGGATCAGTACAGGATAAGTAATGTATGTACACAGTGACTCCACCAGCAGAATAGTGAGTGCAGCTCTGGAGTATAATACAGGATGTAACTCAGGATCAGTACAGGATAAGTAATGATTATGTACACAGTGATTCCACCAGCAGAATAGTGAGTGCAGCTCTGGAGTATAATACAGGATGTAACTCAGGATCAGTACAGGATAAGTAATGTATGTACACAGTGACTGCACCAGCAGAACTAGTGAGTGCAGCTCTGGAGTATAATACAGGATGTAACTCAGGATCAGTACAGGATAAGTAATGTATGTACACAGTGACTCCACCAGCAGAATAGTGAGTGCAGCTCTGGAGTATAATACAGGATGTAACTCAGGATCAGTACAGGATAAGTAATGTATGTACACAGTGACTCCACCAGCAGAATAGTGAGTGCAGCTCTGGAGTATAATACAGGATGTAACTCAGGATCAGTACAGGATAAGTAATGTAATGCATGTACACAGTGACTCCACCAGCAGAATAGTGAGTGCAGCTCTGGAGTATAATACAGGATGTAACTCAGGATCAGTACAGGATAAGTAATGTATGTACACAGTGACTCCACCGGCAGAATAGTGAGCGCAGCTCTGGAGTATATTACAGGATGTAACTCAGGATCAGTACAGGATAAGTAATGTATGTACACAGTGACTCCACCAGCAGAATAGTGAGTGCAGCTCTGGAGTATAATACAGGATGTAACTCAGGATCAGTACAGGATAAGTAATGAATGTACACAGTGACTCCACCAGCAGAATAGTGAGTGCAGCTCTGGAGTATAATACAGGATGTAACTCAGGATCAGTACAGGATAAGTAATGTATGTACACAGTGACTGCACCAGCAGAATAGTGAGTGCAGCTCTGGAGTATAATACAGGATGTAACTCAGGATCAGTACAAGATAAGTAATGTATGTACACAGTGACTGCACCAGCAGAATAGTGAGTGCAGCTCTGGAGTATAATACAGGATGTAACTCAGGATCAGTACAGGATAAGTAATGTATGTACACAGTGACTGCACCAGCAGAAAAGTGAGTGCAGCTCTGGAGTATAATACAGGATGTAACTCAGGATCAGTACAAGATAAGTAATGTAATGCATGTACACAGTGACTCCACCAGCAGAATAGTGAGTGCAGCTCTGGAGTATAATACAGGATGTAACTCCAGGATCAGTACAAGATAAGTAATGTATGTACCGGTGACTGCCAGCAGAATGGTGATGCAGCTCTGAGTATACAGGATGTAACTCAGGATCAGCGGAGCGTAATGTATGTACACAGTGCTCACCAGCAGAATAGTGAGTGCAGCTCTGGAGTATAATACAGGATGTAACTCAGGATCAGTACAGGATAAAGTAATGTATGTACACAGTGACTCCACCAGCAGAAATAGTGAGTGCAGCTCTGGAGTATAATACAGGATGTAACTCAGGATCAGTACAGGATAAGTAATGTATGTACACAGTGACTGCACCAGCAGAATAGTGAGTGCAGCTCTCGAGTATAATATAGGATGTAACTCAGGATCAGTACAGGATAAGTAATGTATGTACACAGTGACTCCACCAGCAGAATAGTGAGTGCAGCTCTCAGAGTATAATACAGGATGTAACTCAGGATCAGTACAGGATAAGTAATTTAATGTATGTACACAGTGACTCCACCAGCAGAATAGTGAGTGCAGCTCTGGAGTATAATACAGGATGTAACTCAGGATCAGTACAGGATAAGTAATGTAATGTATGTACACAGTGACTGCACCAGCAGAATAGTGAGTGCAGCTCTGGAGTATAATACAGGATGTAACTCAGGATCAGTATAGGATAAGTAATGTATGTACACAGTGACTCCACCGGCAGAATAGTGAGCGCAGCTCTGGAGTATATTACAGGATATAACTCAGGATCAGTACAGGATAAGTAATGTATGTACACAGTGACTCCACCAGCAGAATAGTGAGTGCAGCTCTGGAGTATAATACAGGATGTAACTCAGGATCAGTACAGGATAAGTAATGAATGTACACAGTGATTCCACCAGCAGAATAGTGAGTGCAGCTCTGGAGTATAATACAGGATGTAACTCAGGATCAGTACAGGATAAGTAATGTATGTACACAGTGACTGCACCAGCAGAACTGTGAGTGCAGCTCTGGAGTATAATACAGGATGTAACTCAGGATCAGTACAGGATAAGTAATGTATGTACACAGTGACTGCACCAGCAGAATAGTGAGTGCAGCTCTGGAATATAATACAGGATGTAACTCAGGATCAGTACAGGATAAGTAATGTATGTACACAGTGACTCCACCAGCAGAATAGTGAGTGCAGCTCTGGAGTATAATACAGGATGTAACTCAGGATCAGTACAAGATAAGTAATGTAATGCATGTACACAGTGACTCCACCAGCAGAATAGTGAGTGCAGCTCTGGAGTATAATACAGGATGTAACTCAGGATCAGTACAAGATAAGTAATGTAATGTATGTACACAGTGGCTCCACCAGCAGAATAGTGAGTGCAGCTCTGAAGTATAATACAGGATGTAACTCAGGATCAGTACAAGATAAGTAATGTATGTACACAGTGACTGCACCAGCAGAATAGAGAGTGCAGCTCTGGAGTATAATACAGGATGTAACTCAGGATCAGTACAGGATAAGTAATGTATGTACACAGTGACTGCACCAGCAGAAAAGTGAGTGCAGCTCTGGAGTATAATACAGGATGTAACTCAGGATCAGTACAAGATAAGTAATGTAATGCATGTACACAGTGACTCCACCAGCAGAATAGTGAGTGCAGCTCTGGAGTATAATACAGGATGTAACTCAGGATCAGTACAGGATAAGTAATGTATGTACACAGTGACTGCACCAGCAGAATAGTGAGTGCAGCTCTCGAGTATAATATAGGATGTAACTCAGGATCAGTACAGGATAAGTAATGTATGTACACAGTGACTCCACCAGCAGAATAGTGAGTGCAGCTCTCGAGTATAATACAGGATGTAACTCAGGATCAGTACAGGATAAGTAATTTAATGTATGTACACAGTGACTCCACCAGCAGAATAGTGAGTGCAGCTCTGGAGTATAATACAGGATGTAACTCAGGATCAGTACAGGATAAGTAATGTAATGTATGTACACAGTGACTGCACCAGCAGAATAGTGAGTGCAGCTCTGGAGTATAATACAGGATGTAACTCAGGATCAGTATAGGATAAGTAATGTATGTACACAGTGACTCCACCGGCAGAATAGTGAGCGCAGCTCTGGAGTATATTACAGGATATAACTCAGGATCAGTACAGGATAAGTAATGTATGTACACAGTGACTCCACCAGCAGAATAGTGAGTGCAGCTCTGGAGTATAATACAGGATGTAACTCAGGATCAGTACAGGATAAGTAATGAATGTACACAGTGATTCCACCAGCAGAATAGTGAGTGCAGCTCTGGAGTATAATACAGGATGTAACTCAGGATCAGTACAGGATAAGTAATGTATGTACACAGTGACTGCACCAGCAGAACTGTGAGTGCAGCTCTGGAGTATAATACAGGATGTAACTCAGGATCAGTACAGGATAAGTAATGTATGTACACAGTGACTGCACCAGCAGAATAGTGAGTGCAGCTCTGGAATATAATACAGGATGTAACTCAGGATCAGTACAGGATAAGTAATGTATGTACACAGTGACTCCACCAGCAGAATAGTGAGTGCAGCTCTGGAGTATAATACAGGATGTAACTCAGGATCAGTACAAGATAAGTAATGTAATGCATGTACACAGTGACTCCACCAGCAGAATAGTGAGTGCAGCTCTGGAGTATAATACAGGATGTAACTCAGGATCAGTACAAGATAAGTAATGTAATGTATGTACACAGTGGCTCCACCAGCAGAATAGTGAGTGCAGCTCTGAAGTATAATACAGGATGTAACTCAGGATCAGTACAAGATAAGTAATGTATGTACACAGTGACTGCACCAGCAGAATAGAGAGTGCAGCTCTGGAGTATAATACAGGATGTAACTCAGGATCAGTACAGGATAAGTAATGTATGTACACAGTGACTGCACCAGCAGAAAAGTGAGTGCAGCTCTGGAGTATAATACAGGATGTAACTCAGGATCAGTACAAGATAAGTAATGTAATGCATGTACACAGTGACTCCACCAGCAGAATAGTGAGTGCAGCTCTGGAGTATAATACAGGATGTAACTCAGGATCAGTACAAGATAAGTAATGTATGTACACAGTGACTGCACCAGCAGAATAGTGAGTGCAGCTCTGGAGTATAATACAGGATGTAACTCAGGATCAGTACAGGATAAGTAATGTATGTACACAGTGACTGCACCAGCAGAAAAGTGAGTGCAGCTCTGGAGTATAATACAGGATGTAACTCAGGATCAGTACAGGATAAGTAATGTATGGACAAAGGTATCCAAATGTCGACGTGTATTCACTGCTTTTTCACCCAGTTTGATACAATACCGGGATTTGCAGTTTGATACATGTACACAATAAAAAGCAGTGTGTGAACGAGGCCTTGCTTATGAGGTACATGCCATCTTATAGAGAATATGTAAGCTTTGTCCTCGTGGATATGGAGCTGCACATGTCCAGCTTCCATTCTCCTGCAGAGCCTGACGGCTGGGTCTTGCCACTAGATCTCTGCGGTATTTTGAGTCTCTGACATCACAGATTTACTGGGAGCCGGCGTTACATACTATATATAGTCCCAGGAGCAGCCGACAGCGAGCACCGCGCGTTTCATTCATAGCGCTACTGCATGCATTCCTGGAAATCAGCTATCTAGATAGAAAGTACCATGGACCCCATGTGTGGCCAATAGTCTGATCTTCCTGGGGAGAGGTCTGTATTCTGTATGAAGAGTCACTCAGTGTGCGGTATGAGGGGCCCAGAGGTGTTGTCATAGCCTCATATCCAGCTGCCTATGGGTAAGATCTACCGCAGGTATAGTACACAACTATAGTGCCAGTGTCACACACTGTTCCTCAAATTCTACATAGCAGACAGTATTATAGTAGTTATATTCTTGTACATAGGAGGCAGTATTATAGTAGTTATATTCTTGTACATTGGAGGCAGTATTATAGTGGTTATATTCTTGTACATAGGAGGCAGTATTATAGTAGTTATATTCTTGTACATAGGGTCAGTATTATAGTAGTTATATTCTTGTACATAGGAAGCAGTATTATAGTAGTTATATTCTTGTACAGAGGAGCAGAATTATAGTAGTTATATTCTTGTACATAGGAGCAGTATTATAGTAGTTATATTCTTGTACATCGGAGCAGTATTATAGTAGTTATATTCTTGTACATAGGAGCAGTATTATAGTAGTTATATTCTTGTACATAGGAGCAGTATTATAGTAGTTATATTCTTGTACATAGGAGCAGTATTATAGTAGTTATATTCTTGTACATAGGAGGCAGTATTATAGTAGTTATATTCTTGTACATAGGAGGCAGTATTATAGTAGTTATATTCTTGTACATAGGGGCAGTATTATAGTAGTTATATTCTTGTACATAGGAGGCATTATTATAGTAGTTATATTCTTGTACATAGGAGCAGTATTATAGTAGTTATATTCTTGTACATAGGAGCAGTATTATAGTAGTTATATTCTTGTACATAGAAGGCAGTATTATAGTAGTTATATTCTTGTACATAGGAGCAGTATTATAGTAGTTATATTCTTGTACATAGGAGCAGTATTATAGTAGTTATATTCTTGTACATAGGAGCAGTATTATAGTAGTTATATTCTTGTACATAGGAGCAGTATTATAGTAGTTATATTCATGTACATAGGAGCAGTATTATATAGTTATATTCTTGTACATAGGAGCAGTATTATAGTAGTTATATTCTTGTACATAGGAGCAGTATTATAGTAGTTATATTCTTGTACATTGGATCAGTATTATAGAAGTTATATTCTTGTACATAGGAGCAGTATTATAGAAGTTATATTCTTGTACATAGGAGCAGTATTATAGTAGTTATATTCTTGTACATAGGAGCAGTATTATAGTAGTTATATTCTTGTACATAGGGGCAGTATTATAGTAGTTATATTCTTGTACATAGGAGCAGTATTATAGTAGTTATATTCTTGTATATACGAGCAGTATTATAGTAGATATATTCTTGTACATAGGTGGGAGTATTATAGTAGTTATATTCTTGTACATAGGGGGCAGTATTATAGTAGTTATATTCTTGTACATAGGAGGGAGTATTATAGTAGTTATATTCTTGTACATAGGGGGCAGTATTATAGTAGTTATATTCTTGTACATAGGGGGCAGTATTATAGTAGTTATATTCTTGTACATAGGGGCAGTATTATAGTAGTTATATTCTTGTACATAGGAGGCAGTATTATAGTAGTTATATTCTTGTACATAGGAGGCAGTATTATAGTAGTTATATTCCTGTACATAGGAGCAGTATTATAGTAGTTATATTCTTGTACATAGGAGCAGTATTATAGTAGTTATATTCTTGTATATAGGAGCAGTATTATAGTAGTTATATTCTTGTACATAGGAGCAGTATTATAGTAGTTATATTCCTGTATATAGGAGCAGTATTATAGTAGTTATATTCTTGTACATAGGAGCAGTATTATAGTAGTTATATTCTTGTATATACGAGCAGTATTATAGTAGATATATTCTTGTACATAGGTGGGAGTATTATAGTAGTTATATTCTTGTACATAGGGGGCAGTATTATAGTAGTTATATTCTTGTACATAGGAGGGAGTATTATAGTAGTTATATTCTTGTACATAGGGGGCAGTATTATAGTAGTTATATTCTTGTACATAGGGGGCAGTATTATAGTAGTTATATTCTTGTACATAGGGGCAGTATTATAGTAGTTATATTCTTGTACATAGGAGGCAGTATTATAGTAGTTATATTCTTGTACATAGGAGGCAGTATTATAGTAGTTATATTCCTGTACATAGGAGCAGTATTATAGTAGTTATATTCTTGTACATAGGAGCAGTATTATAGTAGTTATATTCTTGTACATAGGAGCAGTATTATAGTAGTTATATTCTTGTACATAGGAGCAGTATTATAGTAGTTATATTCTTGTACATAGGAGCAGTATTATAGTAGTTATATTCTTGTACATAGGAGCAGTATTATAGTACAAACACAGAACCAGAGATAGGTGCACGCTGCCGTCACACTAAACCCTCACACTGATGTTAAAAATTGAGAGTTAGTTCGACATATCCTACTAGGAGGACATGTCTTAAGCCTCGGGCACCAGCGTCAAGGTCTCTTAAGTAGCCCGAGGGCCCTAACACTCACCTACCTGCGCCATATGGGCGATATCAGGGGCCAGTGGGCAATTACAGGAGCATTAGGACGACTCACAAACATCTCCTCTGTTACCTCCAGCATGTAGCCATGCTTGCAATGGGAGGTGGGAGGTGTCTATGAGCCCTACCCAAGACTGACTGATATAGCCCAAGGCTTAGCAGGTGCACCCAAATGTGACCTGAAGATGAAAAACAGGCACATTTAAATTGGAGTTTATACACCTCCATACATATGTATATATAAACCATCAAAAATGTGGTGATAAGAAAGCAGGATGCGCTCATACCCATATGCAGTTGTGCATTTCTATAGGGGAGCACATCCTGCACTTGTAGTCCGTTGCTAATGGCAATCACCAGCAAAAATGCATACAATGGATGATGCCAGCAACGGACTACATAGTAGTTATATTCTTGTACATAGGAGGGAGTATTATAGTAGTTATATTCCTGTATATAGGAGCAGTATTATAGTAGTTATATTCTTGTACATAGGAGCAGTATTATAGTAGTTATATTCTTGTACATAGGAGCAGTATTATAGTAGTTATATTCTTGTACATAGGAGCAGTATTATAGTAGTTATATTCTTGTACATAGGAGCAGTATTATAGTAGTTATATTCTTGTACATAGGAGCAGTATTATAGTAGTTATATTCTTGTACATAGGAGCAGTATTATAGTAGTTATATTCTTGTACATAGGAGCAGTATTATAGTAGTTATAGGTGTAGATAGTTAAGTGTCTGTTTTTAATCTTATGGGAGGATGCTGGAGTTATAGTTCTCCACTATATCCAGGACTTATTTCAGTAGGCATGTTGCGATGTGTTTTGTGGCTCACCTCTTGCCTCGTTGCTGACATAACTCATTGTTCTGTTTCTCATTTGTTTTTGTAGTTACATCTCGACTCTCCCAGCCACCATCCCCCGGCCGAGCTGTCCATCTCCCCCATCCCTGCCGGTAAAGTCATCTCTCCATCTCAGAAGCTCAGCAAGAAGGCGCTGAAACAGGTAACTGTGATGAGGGGTTCATCTGTACACATCGGTGGATGGTCACTTATCCATGTTCATCACTCCCATCATCCATAGTGATTACTGTGTCTTACATTTTCATGGATGTAATCCTTCTCTTGTGTAGGTTCTGGGTAAGTTGGGTGATGAGTATTATGGCTGACATTATTCCTCATAGTAATGATCCTGCTTTCTTAGGCTCCTGAATTTCATTTCTGTCAGGGTGTCTGATATTTTAGTTGCTCTTTCTGTCTCTTAGCCATTTTTACCTCGGGGTGGATTCTTGTAGAATCTGGGAATACAATCATTTGATGCCTGTTTTGGCTGTAGGATTGTTCTCTGCAGCCATTTCATTCTTCAGGGATCAAAATATGTTGTCAGTTCAACGGCTGGAGGTTTGGTGCCCTCTGGTGGACAAACATGTGTACAGCGTCTGGTTTGGAGGAGAAACAAACATTAAAAACTGTATCTGCCCTCGACATGTTTCGCCAGTGACCTGGCTTCATCAGGGTTTGGGCAGAATTGAGGACGCCTGCCATTTTCGGGGTATAAAAGACCCCTGTCTATTGATTGACAAAGAAGGCATCCATTCACACTTGTGGGAGTGGGCTCAAATCGCTAGAAGGAGCCTATCATATTATACTGTATCCCATCTTACTCTGATGTCCTGGGATGTATATAATACAGTGTACTCCATCTTTCTCTGATGTGTTGGTGTGTTTATAATACACTGTACCCTATATTTTTCTGATGTGTGGGGTGTATATAATACAGTGTACTCCATCTTTCTCTGATGTGTGGGGTGTATATAATACAGTGTACTCCATCTTTCTAGATGTGTTGGGGTGTATATAGTACAGTGTACTCCATCTTTCTCTGATGTGTGGGAGTGTATATAATACAGTGTACCATCTTTCTCTGATGTGTGGGGTGTATATAATACAGTGTACCCCATATTTTTATGATGTGTTGAGGTGTATATAGTACAGTGTGCTCCATCATTCTCTGATGTGTGGGGTGTATATAATACAGTGTGCTCCATCTTTCTCTGATGTGTGGGGTGTATATAATACAGTGTACCCCATCTTTTCTAATGTGTGGGGGTGTATATAATGCACTGTACCCCATATTTTTATGATGTGTTGAGGTGTATATAATACAGTGTACTTGTTCTTTCTCTGATGTGTAGGGTGTATATAATACAGTGTACTCCATCTTTTCTCATGTGTGGGAGTGTATATAATACAGTGTACTCCATCTTTTTCTCATGTGTGGGGGTGTATATATTACAGTGTGCTCCATCTCTCTCTGATGTGTTGGGGTGTATATAATGTTATATTCTTGTACATAGGAGGCAGCATTATAGTAGTTATATTCTTGTACATATGGAGGCAGTATTATAGTAGTTATATTCTTGTACATAGGAGGCAGTATTATAGTAGTTATATTCTTGTACATAGGAGCAGTATTATAGTAGTTATATTCTTGTACATAGGAGCAGCATTATAGTAGTTATATTCCTTGTACATAGGAGCAGTATTATAGTAGTTATATTCTTGTACATAGGGAGCAGTATTATAGTAGTTATATTCTTGTACATAGGAGCAGTATTATAGTAGTTATATTCTTGTACATAGGAGTGCAGTATTATAGTAGTTATATTCTTGTACATAGGAGCAGTATTATAGTAGTTATATTCTTGTACATAGGAGCAGTATTATAGTAGTTATATTCTTGTACATAGGAGGCAGTATTATAGTAGTTATATTCTTGTACATAGGAGGCAGTATTATAGTAGTTATATTCTTGTACATAGGAGCAGTATTATAGTAGTTATATTCTTGTACATAGGAGGCAGTATTATAGTAGTTATATTCTTGTACATAGGAGCAGTATTATAGTAGTTATATTCTTGTACATAGGAGGCAGCATTATAGTAGTTATATTCTTGTACATAGGAGCAGTATTATAGTAGTTATATTCTTGTACATAGGAGCAGTATTATAGTAGTTATATCCTTGTACATAGGAGCAGTATTATAGTAGTTATATTCTTGTACATAGGAGCAGCATTATAGTAGTTATATTCTTGTACATAGGAGCAGTATTATAGTAGTTATATTCTTGTACATAGGAGCAGTATTATAGTAGTTATATTCTTGTACATAGGAGCAGTATTATAGTAGTTATATTCTTGTACATAGGAGGCAGTATTATAGTAGTTATATTCTTGTACATAGGAGCAGTATTATAGTAGTTATATTCTTGTACATAGGAGCAGCATTATAGTAGTTATATTCTTGTACATAGGAGCAGTATTATAGTAGTTATATTCTTGTACATAGGAGCAGTATTATAGTAGTTATATTCTTGTACATAGGAGCAGTATTATAGTAGTTATATTCTTGTACATAGGAGCAGTATTATAGTAGTTATATTCTTGTACATAGGAGCAGTATTATAGTAGTTATATTCTTGTACATAGGAGCAGTATTATAGTAGTTATATTCTTGTACATAGGAGCAGTATTATAGTAGTTATATTCTTGTACATAGGAGCAGTATTATAGTAGTTATATTCTTGTACATAGGAGCAGTATTATAGTAGTTATATTCTTGTACATTGGAGCAGCATTATAGTAGTTATATTCTTGTACATAGGAGCAGTATTATAGTAGTTATATTCTTGTACATAGGAGCAGTATTATAGTAGTTATATTCTTGTACATAGGAGCAGTATTATAGTAGTTATATTCTTGTACATAGGAGCAGTATTATAGTAGTTATATTCTTGTACATAGGAGCAGTATTATAGTAGTTATATTCTTGTACATAGGAGCAGTATTATAGTAGTTATATTCTTGTACATAGGAGCAGTATTATAGTAGTTATATTCTTGTACATAGGTAGGAGTATTATAGTAGTTATATTCTTGTACATAGGGGCAGTATTATAGTAGTTATATTCTTGTACATAGGAGGCAGTATTATAGTAGTTATATTCTTGTACATAGGGGCAGTATTATAGTAGTTATATTCTTGTACATAGGGGGCAGTATTATAGTAGTTATATTCTTGTACATAGGGGCAGTATTATAGTAGTTATATTCTTGTACATAGGAGGCAGTATTATAGTAGTTATATTCTTGTACATAGGAGGCAGTATTATAGTAGTTATATTCCTGTACATAGGAGCAGTATTATAGTAGTTATATTCTTGTACATAGGAGCAGTATTATAGTAGTTATATTCTTGTATATAGGAGCAGTATTATAGTAGTTATATTCTTGTACATAGGAGCAGTATTATAGTAGTTATATTCCTGTATATAGGAGCAGTATTATAGTAGTTATATTCTTGTACATAGGAGCAGTATTATAGTAGTTATATTCTTGTACATAGGAGCAGTATTATAGTAGTTATATTCTTGTACATAGGAGCAGTATTATAGTAGTTATATTCTTGTACATAGGAGCAGTATTATAGTACAAACACAGAACCAGAGATAGGTGCACGCTGCCGTCACACTAAACCCTCACACTGATGTTAAAAATTGAGAGTTAGTTCGACATATCCTACTAGGAGGACATGTCTTAAGCCTCGGGCACCAGCGTCAAGGTCTCTAAGTAGCCCGAGGGCCCTAACACTCACTCTACCTGCGCCATATGGGCGATATCAGGGGCCAGTGGGCAATTACAGGAGCATTAGGACGACTCACAAACATCTCCTCTGTTACCTCCAGCATGTAGCCATGCTTGCAATGGGAGGTGGAGGTGTCTATGAGCCCTACCCAAGACTGACTGATATAGCCCAAGGCCTAGCAGGTGCACCCAAATGTGACCTGAAGATGAAAAACAGGCACATTTAAATTGGAGTTTATACACCTCCATACATATATATATATAAACCATCAAAAAATGTGGTGATAAGAAAGCAGGATGCGCTCATACCCATATGCAGTTGTGCATTTCTATAGGGGAGCACATCCTGCACTTGTAGTCCGTTGCTAATGGCAATCACCAGCAAAAAATGCATACAATGGATGATGCCAGCAACGGACTACATAGTAGTTATATTCTTGTACATAGGAGGGAGTATTATAGTAGTTATATTCCTGTATATAGGAGCAGTATTATAGTAGTTATATTCTTGTACATAGGAGGCATTATTATAGTAGTTATATTCTTGTACATAGGAGCAGTATTATAGTAGTTATATTCTTGTACATAGGAGCAGTATTATAGTAGTTATATTCTTGTACATAGGAGCAGTATTATAGCAGTTCTATTCTTGTACATAGGAAGCAGTATTATAGTAGTTATATTCTTGTACATAGGAGCAGTATTATAGTAGTTATATTCTTGTACATAGGAAGCAGTATTATAGTAGTTATATTCTTGTACATAGGAGCAGTATTATAGTAGTTATATTCTTGTACATAGGAGCAGTATTATAGTAGTTATATTCTTGTACATAGGAGCAGTATTATAGCAGTTCTATTCTTGTACATAGGAAGCAGTATTATAGTAGTTATATTCTTGTACATAGGAGCAGTATTATAGTAGTTATATTCTTGTACATAGGAAGCAGTATTATAGTAGTTATATTCTTGTACATAGGAGCAGTATTATAGTAGTTATATTCTTGTACATAGGAGCAGTATTATAGCAGTTCTATTCTTGTACATAGGAAGCAGTATTATAGTAGTTATATTCTTGTACATAGGAGCAGTATTATAGTAGTTATATTCTTGTACATAGGAAGCAGTATTATAGTAGTTATATTCTTGTACATAGGAGCAGTATTATAGTAGTTATATTCTTGTACATAGGAGGCAGTATTATAGTAGTTATATTCTTGTACATAGGAGCAGTATTATAGTAGTTATATTCTTGTACATAGGAGCAGTATTATAGTAGTTATATTCTTGTACATAGGAGCAGTATTATAGTAGTTATATTCTTGTACATAGGAGCAGTATTATAGTAGTTATATTCTTGTACATAGGAGCAGTATTATAGTAGTTATAGGTGTAGATAGTTAGTGTCTGTTTTTAATCTTATGGGAGGATGCTGGAGTTATAGTTCTCCACTATATCCAGGACTTATTTCAGTAGGCATGTTGCGATGTGTTTTGTGGCTCACCTCTTGCCTCGTTGCTGACATAACTCATTGTTCTGTTTCTCATTTGTTTTTGTAGTTACATCTCGACTCTCCCAGCCACCATCCCCCCCGTCGAGCTGTCCATCTCCCCCCATCCCTGCCGGTAAAGTCATCTCTCCATCTCAGAAGCTCAGCAAGAAGGCGCTGAAACAGGTAACTGTGATGAGGGGTTCATCTGTACACATCGGTGGATGGTCACTTATCCATGTTCATCACTCCCATCATCCATAGTGATTACTGTGTCTTACATTTTCATGGATGTAATCCTTCTCTTGTGTAGGTTCTGGGTAAGTTGGGTGATGAGTATTATGACTGACATTATTCCTCATAGTAATGATCCTGCTTTCTTAGGCTCCTGAATTTCATTTCTGTCAGGGTGTCTGATATTTTAGTTGCTCTTTCTGTCTCTTAGCCATTTTTTACCTCGGGGTGGATTCTTGTAGAATCTGGGAATACAATCATTTGATGCCTGTTTTGGCTGTAGGATTGTTCTCTGCAGCCATTTCATTCTTCAGGGATCAAAATATGTTGTCAGTTCAACGGCTGGAGGGTTTGGTGCCCTCTGGTGGACAAACATGTGTACAGCGTCTGGTTTTGGAGGAGAAACAAACATTAAAAACTGTATCTGCCCTCGACATGTTTCGCCAGTGACCTGGCTTCATCAGGGGTTTGGGCAGAATTGAGGACGCCTGCCATTTTCGGGGTATAAAAGACCCCTGTCTATTGATTGACAAAGAAGGCATCCATTCACACTTGTGGGAGTGGGCTCAAATCGCTAGAAGGAGCCTATCATATTATACTGTATCCCATCTTACTCTGATGTCCTGGGATGTATATAATACAGTGTACTCCATCTTTCTCTGATGTGTTGGTGTGTTTATAATACACTGTACCCCATATTTTTCTGATGTGTGGGGTGTATATAATACAGTGTACTCCATCTTTCTCTGATGTGTGGGGTGTATATAATACAGTGTACTCCATCTTTCTCTGATGTGTGGGGTGTATATAATACAGTGTACCCCATATTTTTATGATGTGTTGAGGTGTATATAGTACAGTGTGCTCCATCATTCTCTGATGTGTGGGGTGTATATAATACAGTGTGCTCCATCTTTCTCTGATGTGTGGGGTGTATATAATACAGTGTACCCCATCTTTTTCTAATGTGTAGGGGTGTATATAATGCACTGTACCCCATATTTTTATGATGTGTTGAGGTGTATATAATACAGTGTACTTGTTCTTTCTCTGATGTGTGGGGTGTATATAATACAGTGTACTCCATCTTTTTCTCATGTGTGGGAGTGTATATAATACAGTGTACTCCATCTTTTTCTCATGTGTGGGGGTGTATATATTACAGTGTGCTCCATCTCTCTCTGATGTGTTGGGGTGCATATTATACACTGTAACCCATCTTTCTCTGATGTGTGGGGTGTTTATAATACACTGTACCCCATATTTTTCTGATGTGTTGGGGTGTATATAATACAGTGTACTCCATCTTTCTCTGATGTGTGGGATGTATGTAATACAGTGTACTCCATCTTTCTCTGATGTGTGTGGGGTGTATATAATACAGTGTACTCCATCTTTCTCTGATGTGTGGGGTGTATATAATACAGTGTACTCCATCTTTCTCTGATGTGTAGGGGTGTATATAATACACTGTACCCCATCTTTTTCTAATGTGTAGGGGTGTATATAATACAGTGTACTCCATCTTTCTATGATGTGTTGAGGTGTATATAATACAGTGTACTCCATCTTTTTCTCATGTGTGGGGGTGTATATATTACAGTGTGCTCCATCTCTCTCTGATGTGTTGGGGTGCATATTATACACTGTACCCCATCTCTCTCTGATGTGTGGGGTGTATATAATACAGTGTAACCCATCTTTTTCTAATGTGTGGGAGTGTATATAATACAGTGTACTCCATCTTTTTCTCATGTGTGGGGGTGTATATATTACAGTGTGCTCCATCTCTCTCTGATGTGTTGGGGTGCATATTATACACTGTACTCCATCTTTCTCTGATGTGTGGGATGTATGTAATACAGTGTACTCCATCTTTCTCTGATGTGTGGGATGTATGTAATACAGTGTGACTCCATCTTTCTCTGATGTGTGGGATGTATGTAACACAGTGTACTCCATCTTTCTCTGATGTGTGGGATGTATGTAATACAGTGTACTCCATCTTTCTCTGATGTGTGGGATGTATGTAATACAGTGTACTCCATCTTTCTCTGATGTGTGGGATGTATGTAATACAGTGTACTCCATCTTTCTCTGATGTGTGGGATGTATGTAATACAGTGTACTCCATCTTTCTCTGATGTGTTGGTGTGTATATAATGCAGTGTACTCCATCTTTCTCTGATGTGTGGGGTGTATATAATACAGTGTGCTCCATCTTTCTCTGATGTGTGTGGTGTATATAATACAGTGTACTCCATCTTTCTCTGATGTGGGATGTATATAATACAGTGTACTCCATCTTTCTCTGATGTGTGTGGGGTGTATATAATACAGTGTACTCCATCTTTCTCTGATGTGTTGGTGTGTATATAATACAGTGTACTCCATCTTTCTCTGATGTGTGTGGGGTGTATAATACAGTGTACTCCATCTTTCTCTGATGTGTGTGGGGTGTATATAATACAGTGTACTCCATCTTTCTCTGATGTGTGTGGGTGTATATAATACAGTGCACTCCACTTTTCTCCGCAGGCTCTGAAGCAGCAGAAGAAGCAGCAGCAGCGGCGGCGATCTGGGATCCCTGTTCCGACTGGCCAGCACCTCATGCTAAAGACTGTGAAAACTGCCAGCAACATCGCCCCGACTAAACCACCAGCCGCTCACAGTACGTACAGTGCGTTTCACTGAACCCAGGCGGGGGACTGCGAGCAGAGGCGGGGGGCTGCGAGCAGAGTTGGGAGAGGCGGGGGGCTGCGAGGAGAGGCGGGAGGCTGCGAGCAGAGTCGGGAGAGGCGGAGGACTGCGAGCAGAGTCGGGAGAGGCGGGGAGAGGCGGGGGGCTGCGAGCAGAGTCGGGAGAGGCGAGGGGCTGCGCGCAGAGTCGGGAGAGGCGAGGGGCTGCGCGCAGGGTCGGGAGAGGCGAGGGCTGCGCGCAGAGTCGGGAGAGGCGAGGGCTGCGCGCAGAGTCGGAGAGGCGAGGCTGCGCGCAGAGTCGGAGAGAGGCGAGGCTGCGCGCAGAGTCGGGAGAGGCGAGGGGCTGCGAGCAGAGTCGGGAGAGGCGAGGCTGCGCGCAGAGTCGGGAGAGGCGAGGGGCTGCGCGCAGAGTCGGGAGAGGCGGGGGCTGCGCGCAGAGTCGGGAGAGGCGAGGCTGCGCGCAGAGTCGGGAGAGGCGAGGGCTGCGCGCAGAGTCGGGAGAGGCGAGGGGCTGCGCGCAGAGTCGGGAGAGGCGAGGGGCTGCTCGCAGAGTCGGGAGAGGCGAGGGCTGCGCGCAGAGTCGGGAGAGGCGAGATTCTTTGCTCCTTGGCACTTCAGATACACTGGCCTAAAATATATAACAGAATAACCCCTTTTTGGATTTGTGATATCCATAAATAGAATGCAAGAACCGCAGTGAATACTGATACTCAGGCAGACCAGAAGCAGAGAGGACCCACCCATTACAGATGTCTTGTCTCCTTTATATATATCAGGACATTTGAAAAGGACCAAAGGTGCTGAGATCGATGTTGAGACGCCGGATTCAATCCTGGTGAACACGAACCTGCGGGCGCTGATTAATAAGCACACCTTCTCGCTGCTCCCGGTGGACGGCCAGCAAAGGCTTCTGCTGCTCTTACCTGAAGTGGACCGTCCGGTGAGCTGACCGCATCGATGGGGGTCATATAGAATATTGTGTGCAGACAAGGAGGGGAGACCCTCCGCCGAGCCTGTGTGGGGGTGCCCTGGGAGGATGATCCCTACACTTCATATACCTGACTGCAGGGGCGTGTGAGGAGCAGGGTGACGGTGAACATATAGCATTCTGGTGTCATCACACTAGATGGCGCTGTCTCCTGTATACATCGATATGGTGGTATGGTGTCATCACACTAGATAGGCGCTGTCTCAAAGTATACATCGTATGGTGGTATGGTGTCATCACACTAGATGGCGCTGTCTCACAGTATACATCCGTATGGTGGTATGGTGTCATCACACTAGATGGCTCGTCCACTGTATACATTGTATGGTGGTATGGTGTCATCACACTAGATAGGCGCTCTCTGTCTCACTGTGGTATACATCGCATGGTGGTATGGTGTCATCACACTAGATGGCGCTGTCTCAACTGTATACATCGTATGGTGGTATGGTGTCATCACACTAGATGGCGCTGTCTCACTGTATACATCGTATGGTGGTATGGTGTCATCACACTAGATGGCGCTGTCTCACTGTATACATCGTATGGTGGTATGGTGTCATCACACTAGATGGCGCTGTCTCCTCTATACATCAGTATGGTGGTATGGTGTCATCACACTAGATGGCGCTGTCTCCCTGTATACATCGTATGGTGGTATGGTGTCATCACACTAGATGGCGCTGTCTCCCTGTATACATCGTATGGTGGTATGGTGTCATCACACTAGATGGCGATGTCTCACTGTATACATCGTATGGTGGTAT
Organism: Bufotes viridis; assembly: GCA_033119425.1. Taxonomy (NCBI): domain Eukaryota; kingdom Metazoa; phylum Chordata; class Amphibia; order Anura; family Bufonidae; genus Bufotes; species Bufotes viridis. Next base: position 13,663,716 of record CM065592.1, on the reverse strand, counting down.
TGTGTCATCACACTAGATGGCGCTGTCTCCCTGTATACATCGTATGGTGGTATTGTGTCATCACACTAGATGGCGCTGTCTCACTGTATACATCGCATGGTGGTATGGTGTCATCACACTAGATGGCGCTGTCTCACTGTATACATCGTATGGTGGTATGGTGTCATCACACTAGATGGCGCTGTCTCACTGTATACATCGTATGGTGGTATGGTGTCATCAAACTAGATGGCGCTGTCTCACTGTATACATCGTATGGTGGTATGGGTGTCATCACACTAGATGGCGCAGCGTTACTGTATACATCATGTAATACTGCATTTTCCCTACCTCTTGCATTGCCCCAGCTGCTGCAGAGGCTCTTTGAGCGGGGATTTGCAGAAGCAGCACAGGCTTCATTCTTGTCCTTTTCCTCACAGGCCGGACCCGCGGACTCCTGAAACTGGAACAGTTCGGCTCTGAATAACGAAGTTTTTACGTCGGCCTCTCAGAGCTGGAAGGAGCGTCTGTCAGAAGGTGAGCCGATACACAGGGGCGCCACAAATAGCCTAAAGTACAGGTCCGGCCTGCCCCTAGCACTGTCTGTAAGCAGTCTTTCCATAGCCCCTGTCTCTGTCCTGGTAAGCAGTCTTTCCATAGCCCCTGTCTCTGTACTGGTCTTTCTATAGACCCTGCATATATCTCTATCACTCCCAGCACTCTTCTGCACTGTCTCTGTCCTGGGTAAGCAGTCTCTATCACTCCCAGCACTCTTCTGCACTGTCTCTGTCCTGGGTAAGCAGTCTCTATCACTCCCAGCACTCTTCTGCACTGTCTCTGTCCTGGGTAAGCAGTCTCTATCACTCCCAGCACTCTTCTGCACTGTCTCTGTCCTGGGTATGCAGTCTCTATTGCTCCCAGCACTCTTCTGCACTGTCTCTGCCCTGGGTAAGCAGTCTCTATCACTCCCAGTACTCTTTTGCACTGTCTCTGTCCTGGGTAAGCAGTCTCTATCACTCCCAGCACTCTTCTGCACTGTCTCTGTCCTGGGTAAGCAGTCTCTATCACTCCCAGCACTCTTCTGCACTGTCTCTGTCCTGGGTATGCAGTCTCTATTGCTCCCAGCACTCTTCTGCACTGTCTCTGCCCTGGGTAAGCAGTCTCTATCACTCCCAGTACTCTTTTGCACTGTCTCTGTCCTGGGTAAGCAGTCTCTATTCCCCCAGCACTCTTCTGCACTGTCTCTGCCCTGGGTAACCAGTCTCTATCCTCCCAGCACTTTTCTGCACTGTTTCTGTCCTGGGTAAGCAGTCTCTATCACTCCCAGCACTCTTCTGCACTGTCTCTGTCCTGGGTATGCAGTCTCTATCGCTCCCAGCACTCTTCTGCACTGTCTCTGTCCTGGGTATGCAGTCTCTATCGCTCCCAGCACTCTTCTGCACTGTCTCTGTCCTGGGTAAGTAGTCTCTATTCCCCCAGCACTCTTCTGCACTGTCTCTGTCCTGGGTAAGCAGTCTCTATCACTCCCAGCACTCTTCTGCACTGTCTCTGTCCTGGGTAAGCAGCCTCTATCGCTCCCAGCACTCTTCTGCACTGTCTCTGTCCTGGGTAAGCAGCCTCTATCGCTCCCAGCACTCTTCTGCACTGTCTCTGTCCTGGGTAAGCAGTCTCTATCACTCCCAGCACTCTTCTGCACTGTCTCTGTCCTGGGTAAGCAGTCTCTATCACTCCCAACACACTTCTGCACTGTCTCTGTCCTGGGTAAGCAGTCTCTATCGCTCCCAGCACTCTTCTGCACTGTCTCTGTCCTGGGTAAGCAGTCTCTATCGCTCCCAGCACTCTTCTGCACTGTCTCTGTCCTGGGTAAGCAGTCTCTATCGCTCCCAGCACTCTTCTGCACTGTCTCGGTCCTGAGTAAGCAGTCTCTTTTCCCCCAGCTCGCTTTTGCACTGTCTCTGTCCTGGGTAAGCTAGTCTTTATTCCCCCAGCACTCTTCTGCACTGTCTCTGTCCTGGGTAAGCAGTCCTCTATTACTCCCAGCACTCTTCTGCACTCTCTTAAGCAGTCTCTTTATGTATCTTGCCTGACAGGTGAGTTCCACGCCTGAGATGCAGCTGAGGATTCGTCAGGAGATTGAGAAGGAGAAGAAGGTGGAGTCCTGGAAGGAGCAGTTTTATGAGAGTTACTATGGGAGAAGTGAGTATGGGTCTCAGGACTGTTAGATGTTGTGGTGGTGTCAGGTTGGTTGTGTAAAGCTGATCTTCCTGCGGCAGGCATGATGTGCCGGGGAAGAGCTTGTCACCCTCGTGCCCCCGACATGGCTGTAGGTCATGGTCTACGCTTTCCTTACAATCTTCTACTATTTTTGTCTTTGAAGTTCGGGTCTGAGTGAAGAGGACCTGAGCAAGATGACGGCAGAAGAGGAGGCCGAGGACAAGGTGTCTCCACCCATAGTACACATTACAATGGATCCTGCCCAGGACACCTCGAGCAGTCCCTCTGTCGAGCAGCAGCATCCTGTGAAGAGTGAAGACGATCAGGACAATCATGAGACCCCCAAGGTGACAGAAGCCATAGAAGAACTGGAGACAAGGGATGTGGCTGTTATTGATCGGACCACAATTGAGGGTGAAAACCAAGAAGTCAAGGAGGAAACAGAAACCACTAAAGATGAGTCCAAAGACAAGGAGCCCAAGAGCCATACTTGCACGACCCCGGTCAAACCAAAGAGCCCGACTCAAGTAGACACACTGAGAACAATGGCAAGTGAGGACGACCTTCCTGAAAGCTCACCAGACAAGTCCGAAGCGACCACCCCTAGCCTCGGCGCCAAGAGACGTCTGGAGGTCGGTGAGGATCCTCCGGCTGCTCCTGAGAAAAGTCCACGTATGATGGAACTCAGCCGGTCGCCACAGTCATTTCGTGCCTTATGTAAACCTCCTACCGAAACGCAGCAGCACACACCGGAACAGAAGGTGCCACCGCTCAAGGTAAGAAGCTATAGGTGGAGCAGAAACACAGTTTGGTGGTTCTACCGGGTTCTCGAGAGGTACTTTGATCCAGACATTAGGTTGGAGTGCTTCTAAGAAGTGCCCCAGACAGCACTCCTCCAGAAAATGGCTCTAGTTCTACTTATAGGCGACTACCTTGTAGGGTTCTGATTCTCCTTGTGGAGATCCAACTGGAGATGGAGTCTTAAGAGCAATGTTCCATGGGAAGAAGTATGTAAAATAGCTGTCTAGTGCAGGGGTGCCCCCCAAAGATAAGGTTTTCGGCCCCCGTCCTGATTGTGCAATGAGTTGTGTTTCTGCCTGGAGAGCCAAACAGCGCCGGATTACAGCTCCTGCACTCTAGAAGGAGCAGGTCAGGTCCTGGCTGTCCGTGACAGCTGAGGAGAAGGCAGACGCAGGCTGTCAGCGTTCTACCTTCTCCTCAGATAGGTGAGAGCTGTGCAGTTGGGACCTGACGATGAAGTGATCGCCGGGTGTCCTGAGGGCAGAGGAGTGCAGAGCTGCAGGGTCAGTCCCCACATAATGCTGCTTTCCCCTCTAACTGCGGCTCCTGTGGATGCTCCAGCTACAGTGGGTATAATGCACAATAAAAAAAAGTCTGTGTCCCCAAAGGTCTTTCAGTGACCTCTTGGGGACAAATTATTTGGCAAATATATATATAAAAACATAAATAAAAAAACTTATATGAAAAAAAGTAAAACACAAATAAAATACAAGTAATAAAACACCAAAAAAAAAAGCAAAAGTGCAAAAGAAAAAAGTCCCCCAGAGGTCTTTTAAAGATGGCAAAAATATATGGAAACAAATAAAAAGAAAATGCAATTTACCCTGGGAATAAGTATGCAAAATAGCTCAAGTAAAGGAGGTGACCCCCATTAAAGGGGTTGTGCCATGATTGATGCGAAAAATGAAAACCAGACATAATATAGGACATGACAATACATTTCCAGTCCTGTACCTCACATGGATCCAGAGATCTCCACATACACTGCACCAGTTGCTCCTCCTCCTAGATTATCTTCAGGCTGACCGCTCAGGGGAATGTCCTTTCTGCTGCTGCAGTTCTCTCCCTGTCATTGTCACAGCTTCTGACAGAACATATGGCCCGTGGCAGTTTAAGAGTTAAACTGAGCACGTTGGACCGGATCAGTGAGATGGGAAAAAAGCCATTGACGATCAGTCAGGACCTCCATGTTGTAGACTCTTCTCTTCCAGCCCTTTGACTTCAGGGATATGCATGACTTCTTAGAAGATAAATTTAGGTGAAGCCCCCCTTTAATTTAGGAGTTTTTAATTTATCCCACAAAATATTGGGAAATTAGGCAAGACTTCATACTGGCCTGGCCTAGTAACTGGTCTTCAGTTAAGGTTGATGGTCCCAATATACAGACACCCATGGCCCCATTTCTTCTACAGATCAGGTGGCCCAAACTGACTGGTTGGGGATCGACCAGTCATCTGAATGAAGCCGGCCGTGGAGTTCCAGCATTGCCGTTTCATTGTGGCTGTGCCTGGTGCTGAGCCTCAGTCCCATTCATTTGAGTTGCAGTTGGGACCAACTCAAAAAGTTGCAAACTTTGCTCAGTCGGTAGATTTATTGTCTGCTAATTGATCTCAAGAGGCCTCAGCATCCTATAACTAACAACTCATTTGCTTTGTCTTTTGTGGTCTAGATTCCCGTGGCGTGGCTCTCTCCAAAGCCATTTCGCAGCTGCCAGGTCTCTCCCAGGCCCACATTTCCAACCACCGGTACCAGTCCTGGCCGAACAGGAGCCCGCACACTTGCCGACATCAAGGCGAGGCTCGCTTGGCCCGTGCGTGCGAGCGCGGCTGTTGCGGCCTATG
>CM065592.1:13512267-13658870 GCA_033119425.1 Bufotes viridis | reverse complement strand
GGGGTCTGGATGTATTTCTGGAGTGTAATAATATTACAGACTATAGCTACTATAGCTACTATGGGTCGTTGATCCAGGGAGTACTTCTGATTGCCTGAATGGAGTTGGGAAGGAATTTTTACTCCCTTTAAGTGGGGAATATTGGCTTCTACCTCACAGTTTTTTTGCCTTCCTCTGGATCAACTAGCAGGAGGACAGGCCGAACTGGATGGACAGATGTCTTTTTAGGACTTATGTACTATGTTACTATGTATGGGCTGCATAACAAATCCGTCTCATTTTTGTTATGCAGGGGAATCCTCTCCTGCATAACGGAAACGGGACGGATCCGTTATGCAGACCATAGACTTCTATTATGAAGGAATGAATAACGGAATGCCTCTAAATGCATTCCATCGCAGAACTGCGTTATGGTCCGTGGTAACGGAATCCATAATGCACTTCAACTTTTACCAGTAAATGAAGCTTAAACGAATGTCAAAATATGAAATTCAGCTTATCTCTAGTAGATTCATACTGAAGACATGAAAGCAATAATGGAACACATATGGAATACAGTACTAAACAAAAAGCATTTAACAAACAAGAATGTTTAATATTTTAGATTCTTTCAAGTAGCCCCCTTTTCTTTGGTTACAGTTTAGCACATTCTTGACATTCTCTTAATCAACTTCATGAGTTCGTACCAAATTTTGGGGTGTTCGGTACACGGACTCGGACCTGAACATTTTCAAAAAGTTCAGGTTCGGGTTCGGATTTCTTCCGCTTTCTGAAGGGCTGCACAGCAGCCAATCAGCTAGCGCTTTACTTCTTAGCCTAAGAAGCCATCACAGCCATGCCTACTAATGGCATGGCTGTGATTGTCCAAGTGCAGCATGTGACCCAGCCTGTATTTAAGCTGGAGTCATGTAGCGCCGCACGTCACTCTGCTCTGATTAGTGTAGGGATAGGACGCAGCTGCTGTGAGGGCGAGATTAGGCAGGAAAATTCAGCAAAAACACATAATGAAGTGATCGATCTCACAGCTGTGAATCATTCAACTTCTGCTAGTTAATTGCTCACTGGTTTTTAGGCTGCACAGAGCGTTTTTCTGTCACTTTTTCTGGGGTGATCGGCAGCCATTTTGTGTCTTGTAGTGCACCAGCACAAGCTGCCACCAAGTCCATCAATCCATCAATACTAGGTTTTTTTTTTTTGCTATATCCTACTGTCACTACCAGAGTTTTGAGGAGTTTTCACAGCTCTGTTTCTCCGCCCCTGTGATGAGGTCTTTACTTTCATTTTCACTCCTTTCCCTCTTCCCAGCTGTTCCTTCTCTGATTGATTCCTCTTCCTTTAAATCACCCCTCTTCCCGTTTCACCTTGTGGGTTATATTTCTCATCTTGAGTTGTGTCAGCCGCTGGAGTATCTACACTGCTGTGGTCTCTTTACACTGGACGTGTGTTTTGCTGAAGCAAGCAACATCGGATATTGTCTGCTGAGAATGGATCTGTCTTCACTGCTGCTGCAGCCCCTACAGATAAGTTTGCAGACATTGATGGTTTTGTTTAGTTGCTGACTGGATCCGAGGCGACCCCGATTCCGTCCGTATACTGAGCAGGGAGAAGGTGGCCGTGACCCCCCCTTTTATCATAGGGGTTTCAGGTGTCACTCAGCCTTAGGTACGCGGGCATGCCTCGACCCACCATCAGGGTCTGGGCATGTGCATAGCAGCGCAGGGAGAGCTCTTAGGGTCTGACAGGGGTTACCTTTTATGCTCCCTAGTTTGGGTCCGCTCAGTAGCTTGTGCACTGATTGTACTCCTGTTGTTCACATATACTCGTGACATTATAACCCGCCCTAACCGTCTTTTGACATGAATCCGCTTTTTGACCTGGTTGACTAAATGCAGGGTCTTTCTTTGGAAGTAGCGGATCTCCGTCAATCTATGACTCAGCTTCAGGCATCTGGGTCTGCTAGCGTCCATGGAGTTTGTTGCGAGCCGAAGGTCTCACTTCAGGAGACGTTCTCCGGGGGCAGTGAGAATTTTGTTCGCTTCCAGAGAGGCTTGCAAACTTCATTTCCGCTTGCTTACCCATTCCTCTGGTGATGAGGAGCAGAGGGTGGGGATTATCATCTCCCTGCTCACGGGTAATGCTCAGACTTGGGCTTTTTCGCTGCCATCGGGGGCACTCCCCCTTCGATCGGTGGATGGATTTTTTGTGGCCCTCGGGCAGATATATGATGACCCGGATCGTGTTGCTCTGGCTGAATCTAGCTTACGTTCTTTATGCCAGAACAAACTGTCTGCTGAGCTTTATTGTTCTGAATTTCGGAGATGGGCAGCTGATTCAGGTTGGAATGATGCTGCACTCTGGAGTCAGTTCTGTTATGGTCTCTCAGAGAGATTAAAAGATGCATTTGCTTTCCATGAGAGACCAACGTCCTTAGAGTCTGCCATGTCTCTAGCGGTACGCCTGGACAGGCGCCTTAGAGAAAGGGAGGAGACTTCTCTTCCCTGCCATTTTCAGCCTAGGGGCAGTGGGTCAGACTCATTCAATGTGCAGGGGCCTCATCCTTCCTCGGTCCCCTCTGAGGAGGAGGTTATGCAGCTGGGTCGACTTGCCCCTGATAAAGAAGGATTTAGTCCTCAGAGAATGATGTGTTTCTGTTGTGGGGGCATTGGTCATTTGGCAAATGTTTGCCCCTCTAGGAGATTCATGAATTTTGCTGAGGGTGATAATAAAAGAAAAACCTCAAAAGGTAAAAAAAAAACCTCAAGGTTTGCTCCATCTGCTACCCTGGGCAAAGTTGATGTGGGGATAGATGCTTTTCCCTTGGCCTGCACTTCGCGTTTTCTCCTATCTGCCAGGGTGGCGCTAAGGAGCAAAGTCATTTCTTGTGAAATCTTTGTTGATAGTGGAGCGGCCGTCAATCTTATTGACAATCAATTTGTAGCCATGCATGGTTTTCAGGTTTGCACATTAGAAAAGGATATACCTGTTTTTGCTATTGACTCTGCACCACTCTCGCAAAAGATCCCTAAAGGGCATAGTTCACAATATCCGATTGACTGTGGGTGATGCTCATGTGGAGGATATATCTTGTTTTGTCCTTAGCGGATTGCCTACTCCTCAAATGTTGGGGTTACCCTGGCTCACTAGACATAACCCCACTATTGATTGGCAAGCAAGGCAAATAATTGAATGGAGTGAGTTTTGTAGAGAGAATTGTCTCACGGCGACTTTTGCAGAGGTTACTACTAAGACTGTGCCATCATTTCTCTCTGAATTTTCGGACGTATTTTCTGAGAGCGGTGTTCAGGAGCTACCTCCTCACCGGGAGTATGACTGTCCCATTAATCTAATTCCCGGCGCCAAGCTACCAAAGTCACGCCTGTACAATCTCTCCCAACCAGAAAGAATCGTTATGTTTACCTATATCTCTGAGAGTCTGGGTAAGGGGCATATCCGTCCCTCAAAATCACCTGTTGCCGCTAGTTTTTTTAGTTAAAAAAAGATGGCTCTTTAAGACCTTGCCTAGATTTTTAGGGAGCTGAACCGTATCACGATTCGTGATCCCTATCCGCTTCCTCTCATTCCGGACCTCTTCAATCAAATTGTTGGGGCCAAGGTTTTTCCAAATTGGATTTGAGAGGCGCATACAACCTGGTCAGGGTCAGAGAGGGGACGAATGGAAAACGGCCTTTAATACCCCTGAGGGGCATTTCGAGAATCTCGTTATGCCTTTTGGCTTAATGAGATGCTCCAGCCGTCTTTCAGCATTTTTTAACAGTATTTTCTACCATTTAATGGGGAAATTTGTGTTGGTGTATCTTGATGATATTTTGATTTTTCCCCTGATGTCAAGTCCCATCAGGATCACCTTTGTCAGGTTTTCCAGATTCTGCGGGAAAATAATTTATACGCCAAGCTGGAGAAATGTGTTTTTATGGTATCGGAGATTCAATTTCTGGGTTTTTCCTCTCCGCTTCTGGTTTTCGCATGGACCCGGAGAAGGTCCGTGCTGTGCGTGAATGGGAGCTTCCTGAGAATCAGAAGGCACTGATGCGATTTCTGGGTTTTGCCAACTATTACAAAAGTTCATTTTGAATTATTCCTCTGTTGTCAAGCCGCTCACTGATATGACAAAAAAGGGGCAGATTTTTCCTCTTGGTCGGAGGAGGCGCTTACAGCTTTTTCTAAGATTAACGAAAGTTTTGTGTCTGCACCCATCTTAGTGCATCCCGATGTCTCTTTACCTTTTATTGTTGAGGTGGATGCTTCCGAGGTGGGTGTGGGTGCGGTTTGTCCCAGAACCCCTCTCCTGCCAAATGGCGACCCTGTGCCTTCTTCTCTAAAAAACTCTCCCCTGCAGAGAGAAACTATGATGTGGGAGATAGGGATTTATTGGCAATCAAATTGGCTTTCGAAGAATGGCACCATTGGTTATAGGGGCCAGGCACCCTATCACCGTTTTTACCGACCATAAGAATCTGGTGTACTTGGAGTCGGCTAGCGTATGAATCGAGACAGGCCAGATGGTCTCTGTTCTTCTCAGATTCAATTTTGTGGTCACATTCCGCCCTGGGATTAAAAATGTGAAGGCGGATGCCCTCTCTCGCTGTTTTCCTGGAGGGGGACTCTGAGGACCCGGCTCCCATTTTGGCTGAGGGGGTAGTCGTTTCTGCTCTGTATCCTGATTTGGAGGCCGAGGTCCAGGCTGCCCAGGCAGAGGCACCTGCTCGTTGTCCTTCTGGGAGGTTGTTTGTGCCTCTTGAGTTACGTCACAAGCTTTTTAAGGAGCATCACGATACTGTCCTTGCTGGTCACCCCGGGAGTAGAGCCACTGTTGATCTCATTACTCTGAGATTTTGGTGGCCGGCTCTTCGTAAGTCAGTGGAGGGTTTTGTGGCAGCTTGTGAGACTTGCGCTCGTGCTAAGGTCCCTCGTTCACGGCCTTCAGGTCCCCTCCTCCCCTTACCCATACCTTCCCGTCCTTGGACACACCTGTCCATGGACTTTGGATCTTCCTCGTTCCTCAGGGAAGTCTGTGATCCTGGTGGTGGTGGACCGTTTTAGCAAGATGGCACATTTCATACCCTTCCCTGGATTGCCCAATGCTAAGACGCTGGCGGCAAGCTTTTGTCGACCACATTGTTAAATTGCATGGCATCCCTTCTGACATTGTTTCCGATAGAGGCACACAGTTTGTGTCCAGATTCTGGAGGGCTTTCTGTTCTCGCCTGGGGGTTCGGCTGTCCTTCTCTTCTGCTTTTCACCTGCAGTCGAATGGTCAGACTGAGCGCGTCAATCAGAATCTGGAGACATATTTGCGCTGTTTTGTGGCAGAGAATCAGGAGGATTGTTGTTCTTTTCTGTCTCTTGCTGAGTTTGCCTTGAATAACCGTCATCATGACTCTTCTGATAAGTCACCATTCTTTGGTGCATATGGGTTTCATCCGCAGTTTGGGACATTCTCGGGAGGGGCCCTTCTGGCTTGCCTGAGGAGGAGAGATTTTCCTCCTCTTTGTCTACTATTTGGCAAAAAATTCAGAGTAATCTAAGAAAGATGAGTGAGAAATATAAGCGTGTGGCTGATAAGAGACGTGTGTCTGGTCCGGACTTGAATGTGGTGTGGTTGTCTACAAGAAATATTAAACTGAAGGTTCCCTCCTGGAAGTTGGGTCCTAAGTTTATTGGGCCTTATAAGATCTTATCCATCGTCAATCCTGTTGCCTTCCGTCTTGATCTTCCACAGGTTTGGAAGATACATAATGTTTTTCACAGGTCTCTCTTAAAACCATATGTCCAGCCCACGATACCCTCCCTTTGCCTCCTCCTCCGATTTTGGTTGATGGCAATTTGGAGAGGTTTCCAGAGTGTGGACTCTCGCATTGTCCGCGGTTCTCTTTAGTACCTCGTTCATTGGGAGGGTTATGGTCCTGAGGAGAGGATGTGGGTTCCGGTGTCGGACATTAAAGCCACCCGCCTCATCAGGGCTCATTCTGAGAAGGTGGGTCCTGGTTGTCCGGAGTCCACCCGTAGAGGGAGGGGTACTGTCACTACCAGAGTTTTGAGGAGTTCTCACAGCTCTGTTTCTCCGCCCTGTGATGAGGTCTTTACTTATTGTACGGATACTGGATATTGTCTGCTGAGATTGGATCTGTCTTCACTGCTGCTGCAGCCCCTACAAATAAGTTTGCAGACATTGTTGGTTTTGTTTATTTGCTGACTGGATCTGAGGCGACCCGGTTCCGTCCGTATACTGAGCAGGGATCCGGTGGCCGTGCCCCCTTTATCATAGGGGTTTCAGGTCTCACTCAGCCTTAGAGTACGCGGGCATGCCTCGACCCACCATCAGGGTCTGGGCATGTGCATAGCAGCGCAGGGAGAGCTCTTAGGGTCTGACAGGGGTTACCTTTATGCTCTCTAGTTTGGGTCCGCTCAGTAGCTTGTGCACTGATTGTACTCCTGTTGTTCGCATATACTCGTGACACCTACATCAGGGGCTTGGCTGTGCTTATTGTCACCCATAAAAATTTCTATATTTTATTGAGGGGTTAAATTCAATTGCCAAAATAGCAATCCCCTAAATCTGGTGTTCCAGCTGTGGCAAGCCAAGTGTAATACTGTCTGCTGTCTGGCAAAGGATAGATTTTTTCTGTAGTGAAATTCCATTGCAAAAATAGCAATCCCTAAATCTGGTGTCCCAGCAGTGGCTGGCAAAGTTTAATAGTGTCCGGCAAAGGATATATTTTTTCTGGGGTGAAATTCAATTGCCAAAATAGCAATACCCTAAATCAGTGGTTTCAGCTGTGGCTGGCCAAGTTTAATAGTGTCCGGCAAAGGAAATATTTTGTTCTGGGGTGAAATTCTATTGCCAAAATAGCGATACCGTAAATCTGATGTCCCAGCAGTGGCTGGCCAAGTTTAATAGTGTCCGTCAAAGGATTTTTTTTTTCTGCGGTGAAATTCAGTTGCTAAAATAGAAATACAGTAAATCTGGTGTTCCAGCTTTGACTTGACAAGTTTCATGGTGTCCGTCAAAGGATATATTATTTTCTGGGGTGAAATTCAGTTGCAAAAATAGAAATACCGTAAATCTGGTGTTCCAGCTGTGACTGAACACGTTTCATAGTGTCTGTCATAGGATGTATTATTTTCTGCGGTGAAATTCAGTTTCAAAAATAGAAATACTGTAAATCTGGTGTTCCAGCTGTGACTGGACAAGTTTAATAGTGTCCGGCAAAGGATATATTTTTGTTCTGGGGTGAAATTCAATTGCCAAAATAGCAATAGCATAAATCAGTGGTTTCAGCTGTGGCTGGCCAAGTTTAATATTGTCCGGCAGAGGATATATTTTTTTCTGGGGTGAAATTCAATTGCCAAAATAGCAATACCATAAATCTGGTGTCCCAGCAGTGTCTGGCCAAGTTTAATAGTGTCTGTCAAAGGACATATTATTTTCTGGGGTGAAATTCAATTGCCAAAATAGCAATACCCAAAATCTGGTGTTCCAGCTGTTGCAGGCCAAGTGTAAATCTGTCCGTTAAAGGGTATATTACACTCAGCGTGCATCTCCAAGTGTATTTCTTTCCGTTAAAGGGTATATTACCATATGTGTTAAAATACAGCATAATCCTCTACATTTGCACACACTGTTTTGCATCTCTAAGTGTATTTCTTTCAGTTAACGGGTATATTACACAAAGTGTTAAAATACAAGTGCTGAAAGCATAATCCTATATATTTTTTCACACGCTACTGTGCATCTCCAAGTGTAAATCTGTCCGTAAAAGGATACCTTTCATGCAGGGCCTAAATACTAGTTCTACAATTGATATTCCCCTAAATATGTGGTTACTGCTGTGCCTGGATTAGTGTAATATGGTACATAAATAGATAGCCAGATAGTAATAGGTGCCTGTAAAAAAAAGGCATGAATTTGAATTCAATACATTGGGCCAAATAATTTTTTTCTTATTGTGGTGAACGGTAACAATGAGGAAAACATCTAGTAAGGGACGCGGAGGCGGACATGGTCGTGGTGTTGTTAGTGGACCCTCTGGTGCTGGGAGAGGACGTAGCCGTTCTGCCACAGCCACACGTCCTAGTGTACCAACTACCTCAGGTTCCAGTCCCCGCCAGAATTTACAGCGATATTTGGTGGGGCTGAATGCCGTTCTAAGGATGGTAAGGCCTGAGCAAGTACAGGCGCTAGTCAATTGGGTGGCCGACAGTGGATCCAGCACGTTTACAACATTATCTCCCACCCAGTCTTCTGCAGAAAGCGCACAGGTGACACCTGAAAACCAAGCCCATCAGTCTGTCACATCACCCCCATGCATATCAGGGAAACTGTCTGAGCCTCAAGTTATGCAGCAGTCTCTTATGCTGTTTGAAGACTCTGCTGGCAGGGTTTCCCAAGGGAATCCACCTAGCTCTTCCCCAGTGGTGGAAGATATAGAATGCACTGATGCACAACCACTTATGTTTCCTGATGATGAGGACATGGGAATACCACCTCATCGGAGTCCACACGTCTCTGATGATGAAGAAACACAGGTGCCAACTGCTGCGTCTTTTTGCAGTGTGCAGACAGAACAGGAGGTCAGGGAGGAAGACTGTGTGGAAGACGATGAGGTCCTACACCCCACATGGAATGAAGGTCGTGTCACTGACTTTCATAGTTCAGAGGAAGAGGCAGTGGTGAGACCGAGCCAACAGCGTAGCAAAAGAGGAGCAGGGGGCAAAAGCAGAACAGCCGCCGCCAAGAGAGTTCGCCTGCTACTGGCCACCGCCACCAGGGACCAAGCACCCCAAAGGCAGCTTCAAGGAGTTCTCTGGCACCACCACCTCCACCTCCAACACCACCACCTCTGTCGCCAAGCATCTCCACCATGTCACACGGCAGCGTTCAGCTCTCCATCTCACAAATCTTGGAGAGAAAGCGTAAATTCCCACCTACCCACCCTTGAGCCCTGGGCCTGAATGCCAGCATTTCTAAACTACTGGCCTTTGAAATGCTGTCATTCAGGCTGGTGGACACAGATAGCTTCAAACAGCTGATGGCGAGGGCTGTCCCACAGTATGTTGTTCCCAGCCACCACTACTTCTCCAAGAGAGCCGTGCCTTCCCTGCACAACCAAGTATCTGATAAAATCAAGTGTGCACTGCGCAATGCCATCTGTGGCAAGGTCCACCTAACCCAGGGTTTCTCAACTCCAGTCCTCGGGACCCACCTACAGGTCAGGATTTAAGAATATCCCACAGAATGAATACCTTTGGTAAGTCATGATGCATGGACACTCATTATATCACCTGCTCAATACTAAGGAAATCCTGAAAACATGACTGGTAGGTGGGTCCCAAGGACTGGAGTTGAGAAACCCTGACCTAACCACAGATACGTGGACCAGTAAGCACGGCCAGGGACGCTATATCTCCTAACTGCACACTGGGTAAATGTAGTAGCGGCTGGGCCCCAGGCGGAGAGTTCCTTGGCGCACGTCCTTCCGTCGCCAAGGATCGCAGGGCATCATTCTTTGCCTCCTGTAGCCTCCTCCTCCTACTCGGCTTCCTCCTCCTCTTCTTCCACCTGCTCATTCAGTTAGCCACACACCTTCACCACCAACTTCAGCACAGCCCGGGGTAAATGTCAGCAGGCCGTTCTGAAACTAGGGGACAGGCCCCACAAGGCACAGGAGTTGTGGCGGGTGATGAACAACAGACCGGCGAGTGGTTGCTGCCAGTGGGCCTCAAGCCTGGCCTGGTGGTGTGCGATAATGGCGAAATCTCGTCGCAGCTCTGGGACGCATATCCCTTGCCTGGCGCATGTGCTGAATTGGGTGGTGCAGAAATTCATTCACAACTACCCCGACATGTCAGAGCTGCTGCATAAAGTGCAGGCCGTCTGTGCGCGCTTCCAGCGTTCACATTCTGCTGCTGCTCGCCTGTCTGTGTTACAGCGTAACTTCGGCCTTCCCGCTCACCGCCTCATATGCGACGTGCCCACCAGGTGGAACTTCACCTTGCACATGCTGGAGAGACTGTGCAAGCAGCAGCACGCATCGGGTCAGTCGCACTGCGGAACAGCACCACTTCCCACCAATGACTGGGCCTCCATGTGAGACCTGTGTGCCCTGTTGAGCTGTTTCGAGTACTCCAATAACAGCTGCCCAGTAGCTGGTATGTCTTGTTAATTCCTTTATTGATAATAAAGGAATTAACAAGACGTACTCAGCTACTGGACTAACGTTATTTTCCTGACATCCTAGAAGCGAACCAGGCGCAGGAGGAAGGGTTTGGGGGTGTCTTGAGTTTATCCCCCATCTCTCCTCCTGGGTGAAGTGAGTACATACCTTGTTTCAGATGTGTGTTTTGTATTATATTGACACAAATGTACTACCTCGTTTCAATTAATTTAATTATTTTAATTATCTTAATTATTTTTCTAGTTTGTCATATATATGACTTTGGTAAAACATTCTTAATTCCCCAAAAGAAAGATTGGCGCCCCCTGATGAGATAAAAAAATCTTTTTACACTTTCCTCTGTGGCACTGCAGGCAGATATGAATCCTTTTTGGCTGTGATGAGAACATCAACTCCCATAGCATTCTCACCTGATGCCACCCCAACCTCCTATTCCACATCCTCCTCCTCCAAGTTGCCAATTGATATTGGTTAATTTTTATTTATTTTATTTTATTTTAAGTCATTTCCCTATCCACATTTGTTTGCAGGGGAATACCTACATTTTGCTGCCTTTTGCAGCCCTCTAGCGTTTTCCTGGGCGATTTTACAGCCTTTTTAGTGCCCAAAAGTTCGGGTCCCCATTGACTTCAATGGGGTTCAGGTTCGGGGTGAAGTTCGGGTTGAATTCAGATCCCGAACCCGAACATTTTCGGGAAGTTCTGCCGAACTTCTCGAACCCGAACATCCAGGTGTTCGCTCAACTCTAGTCATCTGCAATGGCTTTAAATTAACAGGAATGCCTTGTCAAGAGTTATTTGTAGAATTTCTTCCCTTCATAATGTGTTTGAGACCATCAGTTGTGTTGTGCAGGTGTACGATTGGTACACAGTACCATACAGTGTTTAGCACTATTCTACTACCTTTCTATTCCACATTATGGCAAGAATCACTAAACTAAATAAAGAGAAATGACAGTCCTTCGTTACTTTAAGACATGAAGGCCAGTCAATCCTGTAAATTTCCAGAACTTTGAAGGTATCCTCAAGTGCAGTCATTAAAATCATGAATTGCTATAATGAAACTAGCTCTCATGAAAGCTGCCCCAGGAAAGGAAGAGTTACTTTAGCTTGAGAAAATAAGTTCATTAGATTTACCAGCCTAACAAAAATGCAAATTAACAGCACGTCAAATCAGAGCCTAAATTAAAACGCATTAGAGTGATCAAGTACCAGACACATTTTATTATCAACTGTTTAGAGGAGACTTTATGGTTGAATTGCTGCTAAGAAGCAAAGGAAGAAGAAGAGAATTGCTTGGGCCAAGAAACACAAGAAATAGACATCACACCAATGAAAATTTGCACTTTGCTCTGATGAATCAAAATTTGCAATGTGTGGTTCCAACTGCCATCTCTATCAAACGTGAAAGGGTGAGCAGCTGATACATATATGTTTGGTTCCCACCGTGCAGCATAGGAGAAGGTGTGATGGTGTGAGAGCACTTTGCAGGGTACACCGATGGTGATTTATTAAAATTCAAGGCACACTTAACCAGTAAGGCTACCACATATCCTGCAGTTAGATGCCATTTTATCTGGTTTTCACTTAGTTGGACCATCATTTGTTTTTCAACAAGATAATGACCCCAACACATCTCCAGGCTATGTTATTCTGAGTTCACTTGGCAAAATCAGCAGCTGAACATTAGCTGATTACTATCTGAAAAGAGATCATTTCGGTGGCAGATTTCTAATTTAGTGAAGGTCTCAAAGGACAAGAGCATTAGAAAAGGATTTAATTGAAGTTTCTCTGCTTTCCCATTGACTTCCATGAAATCACAATCAAATCTGCTTCCAAGAAGTAATATGCCACTTCTGAAGTGTTTTTCAAATCCGCTAGAGTGGAAAAACCATTGGTGAGTTTTTGTTGTGGATGTAGCAGCTGAAAACACTCGTTTTCCTCTGCTGAATCAGTGGCAGATTAATGGCAGATTTTAGCTGTGAACACAGTATTAAGGCTCATGCACACGACCGTATTTTCTTTTCGCTCGATCAGTTTTTTGTGCGCCCGTATGTGGAACCATTCACTTCAATGGGGCTGTAGAAAATACGGAAGTTACTCCGTGTGCATTCCGTTTGTCCGCATGGCCGTTCTGCAAAATAGTAGAGCATGTCGTATTATTGTCCGCAAATCACGGTCCGAGGCCCAATTCACGGTCCGAGGCCCGCAAAAAATACGGAAAGCACACGGAACACATCCGTATGTCATCTGTATTTCATCTGTATTTTTGTGGATCCATACTGTAGAAATGCAATGCCCAGCCCATATTGCCTCATGTGTTTGGTGATAAATAAGTTACTGTTTCCATTTCTGATCCGCAAAAAACGCATCGCATACGGAAACCATACGGATATGTTTTGTGGAATAACGGAACGGAAGATGACTTAAATCAGAGAAGAAAAAACCTCAGATGCTGTACAACGGATCCGTAAAAAACGGACTGCAAAACAAGAACAGTCGTGTGCATGAGCCCTTAGGGCTATATGGCCAAGAAGGAGAGTGATAGAGTGCTGCATCAGATAACATGGCCTCCATAATCATCCAACCTTAGCCCAGTTGAGGTGGGTTGGGATGAGTTGGTCTACAGAGTAAAAGAAAAGCAGCCAAGTGCTCAGCACCCCTGGCAACAGCTTCAAGACTATTGAAAAACCATTTTAGGTGACTATCTCATGAAGCGATTGAGAGAAAGCCAAGCTTGTGCAAAGCTGTTTACAAAGTAAAAGGGGGCTACTTTGAAGAATCTAAAATATAAAACATATTCTGATTTGTTTAACATTTTTTTGTTTAGTACTTAAATGTAATGTGACATCAGAAAATTACCGTATTTTTCGCCTCTATAAGACGCACTCGGCCCATAAGACGCACCTAAGTTTTGGAGGAGAACAATAAGAAAAAAATATGTTTCATTAGACCTCTGGTCAGATCACCAATCAGAACCCCAATGTTAATCAGACCTCAGCTGACAGCCCCAATAAGACCCCCAATGTTAATAGGACTCCAATAAGACCTCAGATAAGAGCCCCATGCCTCTCATCAACCTCTCATCAGCCCCCATATGCCTCATATCAGCCCACATATGCCTCATATCATCCCCCATGCCTCTTATCAGCCCCAGTAGCCTCATATCAGCCCCCCAGCAGCCTCTCACCAGCCCCCAGCAGCCTATCAGAAACCCTATATCAGCCCCCCATTGCCTCTCATCAGCCCCCAGTAGCCTCATATCAGCCCCCAGCAGCCTCTCAGCCCGCATTGCCTCTCACCAGCCTCCAGCGGCCTTAAATCAGCCCCCATTGCCTCTCTCACCAGCCTCCAGCAGTGTTATTTTAGCCCCCATTGCCTGACCATCCACCTTAAATGAGCCCCCATTGGCTCTCACCAGCCCCGGCAGGGTTATTTCAGCCCCCATTGCCTCTCACCAGCCCCAAGCCATGTTATATAAGCCCCCATCAGCTACAGATGGAATAAAATTAAAAAAACAACTTACCTTTCCTGCTTCGGATGCCCCCACTACTCTCCTTCAGCACAATCCTCTTCCTTGTGCCGCCGGCTATGCTGTGAAGGCTGCGCACTTTGTGAGTTCACAGAGCGCACTCACGCTGTGCGCAGCCCTGCAGAGCAGACAGCAGAGGACCTGGAAGCGGTGAGTACAAATCCTTCACTGCTTCCTGGTTCTCCGGTACTAATAAGCGCTTCCATGATGGAAGCGCTCATTAGTATTCGCGCCATAAGACGCAGGGGCATTCCCCCCCCCCCACACACTTTTGGAGGGAAAAAAGTCTTATGGGGCGAAAAATACACATCCTATTTTTTAAATTATGTTTTAATGTTTAACATATTTTTAATTTTCCATATAAATATCTATAATTAACCACTTAACCCCTTCAAGCAACAGCCAGTTTGGACCAAATGCCAGAGCCCCATTTTTCAAATCTGACATGTGTCAGTTTATAACAATATAGCAATAACAAAATGACAAAACAGGTGCACACTGCGGTCTTACTAAGCCCTCAAACTGATGTTAAAATTGAGAGATTAGTCAAGATTAGTGTTGAGCGAACAGTTCGCGCATCGCTCGGGTTCGTACCGAATTTTGGGGTGTCCGGGACTCGGACCCGAACCCGACATTTTCAAAAAAGTTCGGTTCGGGTTCGGGTTCGGTGTTCGTCGATTTCTTCCCGCTTTTCTGAAGGGCTGCACAGCAGCCAATCAGCTAGCGCCTTACTTCTGCTCTAAGAAGCCATCACAGCCATGCCTACTAATGGCATGGCTGTGATTGGCCAGTGCAGCATGTGACCCAGCCTCTATTTAAGCTGGAGTCACGTAGCGCCGCACGTCACACTGCTCTGACTAGTGTAGGAGAGGATGCAGCTTCTGTGAGGGCGAGATAGGCAGGGAAAAGTCAGCAACAGCACCTAATGAACGGATCGATCTGCAGCTGAGAATCAGTGAACTTCTGCTATTTACTTGATTGCTGGTTTTTTGGCTGCACAGAGCGTTTTTCTGTCACTTATTTTCTGGGTTGATCGGGCGGCCATTTTGTGACTTGTGGTGCTCCAGAACAAGCTGCCACACATCCATCAATGCTTCAATACTATTTTTTTTTGCTATATCCTCCATCAGGGGCTTGGCTGTGCTAATTGTCACCCCTAGAAACTCAGGATAGCAATTTCTATATTTTATTAAGGGGTTAAATACAATTGCCCAAATACCAATCCCCTAAATCTGGTGTTCCAGCTTTGGCTAGACAAGCATAATACTGTCTGCTGTCTGGCAAAGGATAGATTATTTTCTGGGGTGAAATTCAATTGGCAAAATAGCAAAACCATACATCAGTGGTTTCAGCAGTGGCTGGCAAAATATAATAGTGTCCGCCAAAACAGATATTTTGGTTTGGGGTTAAATTCAATTGCCAAAATAGCAATACCATACATCAGTGGTTTCAGCAGTGGCTGGCAAAATATATTAGTGTTTCCTCCAAAACATATATTTTGTTCTGGGGTGAAATTCACTTGCCAAAATAGCAACACCCTAAATCTGGTGTCACAGCTGTGCCTGGCAAACTATATTAGTATCCGCAAAAACATATATTTTCTTCTGGGGTGAAATTCACTTGCCAAAATAGCAACACCCTAAATCTGGTGTCACAGCTGAGCCTGGCAAACTATATTAGTATCCGCAAAAACATATATTTTGTTCTGGGGTGAAATTCACTTGCCAAAATAGCAATCCACTAAATCTGGTGTCACAGCTGAGCCTGGCAAACTATATTAGTATCCGCAAAAACATATATTTTGTTCTGGGGTGAAATTCACTTGCCAAAATAGCAATCCACTAAATCTGGTGTCACAGCTGAGCCTGGCAAACTATATTATTATCCGCAAAAACATATATTTTGTTCTGGGGTGAAATTCACTTGCCAAAATAGCAACACCCTAAATCTGGTGTCACAGCTGAGCCTGGCAAACTATATTAGTATCCGCAAAAACATATATTTTCTTCTGGGGTGAAATTCACTTGCCAAAATAGCAACACCCTAAATCTGGTGTCACAGCTGAGCCTGGCAAACTATATTAGTATCCGCAAAAACATATATTTTGTTCTGGGGTGAAATTCACTTGCCAAAATAGCAACACCCTAAATCTGGTGTCACAGCTGTGCCTGGCAAACTATATTAGTATCCGCAAAAACATATATTTTCTTCTGGGGTGAAATTCACTTGCCAATATAGCAACCCCTAAATCTGGTGTCACAGCTGAGCCTGTCAAACTATAATAGTATCCGCAAAAACATATATTTTGTTCTGGGGTGAAATTCACTTGCCAAAATAGCAATCCACTAAATCTGGTGTCACAGCTGAGCCTGGCAAACTATATTAGTATCCGCAAAAACATATATTTTCTTCTGGGGTGAAATTCACTTGCCAAAATAGCAATACCCTAAATCTGGTGTCACAGCTGTTGCAGGCCCATTGTAAATCTGTCCATAAAGGATACCTTTCATCCAGGGCCTAAATACTTGCCCTAAAAGAGATATTCCCCTAAATCAGTGGTTACTGCTGTGCCTGGATTAGTGTAATAAGCTACATAAACAAATAGGCAGATAGTGGTAGGTGCCTGTAAAAAAGGCCTGAATTTGAAATCAATACATTGGGCCAAATATTTTTTTCCTTATTGTGGTGCTTGGTGAACGGTAACAATGAGGAAAACATCTAGTAAGGGACGCGGACGCGGTCGTGGTGGTGTTAGTGTACCCTCTGGTGCTGGGAGAGGACGTGGCCATTCTGCCACAGCCACACGTCCTAGTGAACCAACTACCTCAAGTTCCAGTACCCGCCAGAATTTACAGCGATATTTGGTGGGGCCCAATGCCGTTCTAAGGATGGTAAGGCCTGAGCAGGTACAGGCGCTAGTCAATTGGGTGGCCGACAGTGGATCCAGCACGCTCACAACATTATCTCCCACCCAGTCTTCTGCAGAAAGCGCACAGGTGGCACCTGAAAACCAAGCCCATCAGTCTGTCACATCACCCCCATGCATATCAGGGAAACTGTCTGAGCCTCAAGTTATGCAGCAGTCTCTTATGCTGTTTGAAGACTCTGCTGGCAGGGTTTCCCAAGGGAATCCACCTAGCCCTTCCCCTGTGGTGGAAGACATAGAATGCACTGATGCACAACCTCTGATGTTTACTGATGATGAGGACATGGGAATACCACCTCATCGGAGTCCGCACGTCTCTGATGATGACGAAACACAGGTGCCAACTGCTGCGTCTTTCTGCAGTGTGCAGACCGAACAGGAGGACAGGGAGGAAGACTGTGTGGAAGACGATGCAGGGGACGATGAGGTCCTAGACCCCACATGGAATGAAGGTCGTGCCACTGACTTTCATAGTTCAGAGGAAGAGGCAGTGGTGAGACCGAGCCAACAGCGTAGCAAAAGAGGGAGCAGGGGGCAAAAGCAGAACAGCCGCCGCCAAGAGAGTTCGCCTGATACAGGCCACCGCCACCAGGGACCGAGCACCCCAAAGGCAGCTTCAAGGAGTTCCCTGGCATGGCACTTCTTTAAACAATGTGCTGACGACAAGACCCGAGTGGTTTGCACGCTGTGCCATCAGATCCTGAAGCGAGGCATTAACGTTCTGAACCTTAGCACAACCTGCATGACCAGGCATCTACATGCAAAGCATGAACTGCAGTGGAGTAAACACCTTAAAAGCAAGGAACTCACTCAGGCTCCCCTGCTCCCTCTTCTGCTGCTGCCTCGGCCTCTTCCTCCGCCTCGGGAGGAATGTTGGCACCTGCCGCCCACCAAACAGAGGATGTGCCAGCGACACCACCACCTGCGTCACCAAGCATCTCCACCATGTCACACGGCAGCGTTCAGCTCTCCATCTCACAAACCTTGGAGAGAAAGCGTAAATTCCCACCTAGCCACCCTCGAGCTCTGGGCCTGAATGCCAGCATTTCTAAACTACTGGCCTTTGAAATGCTGTCATTCAGGCTGGTGGACACAGACAGCTTCAAACAGCTGATGTCCATGGCTGTCCCACAGTATGTTGTCCCCAGCCGCCACTACTTCTCCAAGACAGCCGTGCCTTCCCTGCACATGCAAGTGTCCGATAAAATCAAGTGTGCACTGCGCAACGCCATTTGTGGCAAGGTCCACCTAACCACAGATACGTGGACCAGTAAGCACGGCCAGGGACGCTATATCTCCCTAACTGCACACTGGGTAAATGTAGTGGCGGCTGGGCCCCAGGCGGAGAGTTCCTTGGCGCACGTCCTTCCGCCGCCAAGGATCACAGGGCATCATTGTTTGCCTCCTGTAGCCTCCTCCTCCTACTCGGCTTCCTCCTCCTCTGCTTCCACCAGCTCATCCAGTCAGCCACACACCTTCACCACCAACTTCAGCACAGCCCGGCAAACGTCAGCAGGCCATTCTGGAAACTCATATGTTTGGGGACAGGCCCCACACCGCGCAGGAGTTGTGGCGGGGTATTGAACAACAGACCGACCAGTGGTTGCTGCCGGTGGGCCTCAAGCCCGGCCTGGTGGTGTGCGATAATGGGCGAAATCTCGCCGCAGCTCTGGGACTAGCCGGTTTGACGCACATCCCTTGCCTGGCGCATGTGCTGAATTTGGTGGTGCAGAAGTTCATTCACAACTACCCCAACATGTCAGAGCTGCTGCATAAAGTGAGGGCCGTCTGTGCGCGATTCCGGCGCTCACATCCTGCCGCTGCTCGCCTGTCTGCGCTACAGCGTAACTCGGCCTTCCCGCTCACCGCCTCATATGCGACGTGCCCACCAGGTGGAACTCCACCTTGCACATGCTGGAGAGACTGTGCGAGCAGCAGCAGGCCATAGTGGAGTTTCAGCTGCAGCACGCACGCGTCAGTCGCACTGCGGAACAGCACCACTTCACCACCAATGATTGGGCCTCCATGCGAGACCTGTGTGCCCTGTTGCGCTGTTTCGAGTACTCCACCAACATGGCCAGTGGCGATGACACCGTTATCAGCGTTACAATACCACTTCTATGTCTCCTTGAGAAAACGCTTAGGGCGATGATGGAAGAGGAGGTGGCCCAGGAGGAGGAGGAGGAGGAGGAGGAGGATGAGGGGTCATTTTTAGCACTTTCAGGCCAGTCTGTTAGAAGTGGCTCAGAGGGAGGTTTTTGCAACAGCAGAGGCCAGGTACAAATGTGGCCAGCCAGGGCCCACTACTGGAGGACGAGGAGGATGAGGAGGAGGTGGAGGAGGATGAGGATGAAGCAGGTTCACAGCGGGGTGGCACCCGACACAGCTCAGGCCCATCACTGGTGCGTGGCTGGGGGATACGGAGGACGATGACGATACGCCTCCCACAGAGGACAGCTTGTCCTTACCTCTGGGGAGCCTGGCACACATGAGCGACTACATGCTGCAGTGCCTAAGCAACGACAGCAGAGTTGCCCACATTTTAACGTGTGCGGACTACTGGGTTGCCACCCTGCTGGATCCCCGATACAAAGACAATGTGCCCACCTTACTTCCTGCACTGGAGCGTGATAGGAAGATGCGCGAGTTCAAGCGCACGCTGGTAGAGGCGCTCCTGAGAGCATTCCCAAATGTCACAGGGGAACAGGTGGAAGCCCAAGGCGAAGGCAGAAGAGGAGCAAGAGGTCGCCAACGCAGCAGTGTCACGGCCAGCTCTTCTGAGGGCAGGGTTAGCATGGCAGAAATGTGGAAAAGTTTTGTCTCCACGCCACAGCTAACTGCACAACCACCTGATACGGAACGTGTTAGCAGGAGGCAGCATTTCACTAACATGGCTGAACAGTACGCCTGCACACCCCTCCACGTACTGACTGATGGTTCGGCCCCATTCAACTTCTGGGTCTCCAAATTGTCCACGTGGCCAGAGTTAGCATTTTATGCCTTGGAGGTGCTAGCCTGCCCGGCGGCCAGCGTTTTGTCTGAACGGTATTCAGCACGGCAGGGGGCGTCATTACTGACAAACGCAGCCGCCTGTCCACAGCCAACGTGGACAAGCTGACGTTCATAAAAATGAACCAGGCATGGATCCCACAGGACCTGTGCCTCCCTTGTGCAGAATAGACATTTCCTCCCCATCAACCATGTATTCTTGTACTCTGGGGCACTTCTTTATTGAATCCTCATTTTTTTACTTTACCATGATCTTATGGTGCAACCCAAAGTTGAATGAACCTCTCCTCTGTCTGGGTGCTGGTCCAAAATACATGAGAGTGACATTCTCCGTTGGTGGTTGATATGACGCATGATTCCTTGCTGTGGGACCTCTCTCCTCTGTCTGGGTGCTGGTCCAAAATACATGAGAGTGACATTCTCCGTTGGTGGTTGATATGACGCATGATTCCTTGCTGTGGGACCTCTCTCCTCTGTCTGTGTGCTGGGCCTAAATAAATGAGAGTGACATTCTCCGGTGGTGGGTGATATGACGCATGATTCCATGCTGTGGGACCTGTATCCTCTGTCTGGGTGCTGGTCCAAAATACATGAGAGTGGCCTTCTCCGGTGGTGGGTGATATGACGCATGATTCCATGCTGTGGGACCTGTATCCTCTGTCTGGGTGCTGGTCCAAAATACATGAGAGTGGCCTTCTCCGGTGGTGGGTGATATGACGCATGATTCCATGCTGTGGGACCTGTATCCTCTGTCTGGGTGCTGGTCCAAAATACATGAGAGTGGCCTTCTCCGGTGGTGGGTGATATGACGCATGATTCCATGCTGTGGGACCTGTATCCTCTGTCTGGGTGCTGGTCCAAAATACATGAGAGTGACATTCTCCGGTGCAGGGTGATATGACGCATGATTCCTTGCTGTGGGACCTGTATCCTCTGTCTGGGTGCAGGGGTCAGAGTCTCTCAAAGTGGCCTTCTCTTGTGGTGGGTGATGTGAAGCTGATGTTTGTGCCATCTGACATGGTTGCCGGGGTCCCATTAAATGGTGTCCTACTCCTGTGGTGGGTGATCTAAATGCCTGATTCTCTCTGCTGTGAAAACCCCTCTCCTCCGCCTGGGTGCAGGGGTCAAAGTCTCTCAAAGTGGCCTTCTCTGTGCTGGGTGATGTGAAGCTGATATTTGTGCCATCTGACATGGTTGCCGGGTCCCATTAAATGGTGTCCTACTCCTGTGGTGGGTGATCTAAATACATGATTCTCTGCTGTGAAAACCTCTCTCCTCCGTCTGGGTGCAGGGGTCAAAGTCTCTCAAAGTGGCCTTCTTTGTGCTGGGTGATGTGAAGCTGATGTTTGTGCCATCTGACATGGTTGCCGGGGTCCCATTAAATGGTGTCCTACTCCTGTGGTGGGTGATCTAAATGCCTGATTCTCTGCTGTGAAAACCCTCTCCTCCGCCTGGGTGCAGGGGTCAAAGTCTCTCAAAGTGGCCTTCTCTTGTGCTGGGTGATGTGAAGCTGATGTTTGTGCCATCTGACATGGTTGCCGGGGTCCCATTAAATGGTGTCCTACTCCTGTGGTGGGTGATCTAAATGCCTGATTCTCTGCTGTGAAAACCCCTCTCCTCTGTCTGGGTGCTGGTCCCAAATAAATGAGAGTGGCCTTCTCCGGTGGTGGTTGATATGACGCATGATTCCTTGATGTGGGACCTGTATCCTCTGTCTGGGTGCTGGTCCAAAATAAATGAGAGTGGCCTTCTCCGGTGGGGGGTTGATATGACGCCTTATTCCTTGCTGTGGGACCTCTCTCCTCTGTCTGGGTGCTGGTCCAAAATACATGAGAGTGGCCTTCTCCGGTGGTGGTTGATATGACGCATGATTCCTTGATGTGGGACCTGTATCCTCTGTCTGGGTGCTGGTCCAAAATAAATGAGAGTGGCCTTCTCCGGTGGTGGTTGATATGACTCATGATTCCTTCATGTGGGACCTCTCCTCTGTCTGGGTGCTGGTCCAAAATACATGAGAGTGGCCTTCTCCGGTGGTGGGTGATATGACGCATGATTCCATGCTGTGGGACCTGTATCCTCTGTCTGGGTGCTGGTCCAAAATACATGAGAGTGGCCTTCTCCGGTGGTGGGTGATATGACGCATGATTCCATGCTGTGGGACCTGTATCCTCTGTCTGGGTGCTGGTCCAAAATACATGAGAGTGGCCTTCTCCGGTGGTGGGTGATATGACGCATGATTCCATGCTGTGGGACCTGTATCCTCTGTCTGGGTGCTGGTCCAAAATACATGAGAGTGACATTCTCCGGTGCAGGGTGATATGACGCATGATTCCTTGCTGTGGGACCTGTATCCTCTGTCTGGGTGCAGGGGTCAGAGTCTCTCAAAGTGGCCTTCTCTTGTGGTGGGTGATGTGAATCTGATGTTTGTGCCATCTGACATGGTTGCCGGGGTCCCATTAAATGGTGTCCTACTCCTGTGGTGGGTGATCTAAATGCCTGATTCTCTGCTGTGAAAACCCCTCTCCTCCGCCTGGGTGCAGGGGTCAAAGTCTCTCAAAGTGGCCTTCTCTTGTGCTGGGTGATGTGAAGCTGATATTTGTGCCATCTGACATGGTTGCCGGGGTCCCATTAAATGGTGTCCTACTCCTGTGGTGGGTGATCTAAATACATGATTCTCTGCTGTGAAAACCCTCTCCTCCGTCTGGGTGCAGGGGTCAAAGTCTCTCAAAGTGGCCTTCTTGTGCTGGGTGATGTGAAGCTGATGTTTGTGCCATCTGACATGGTTGCCGGGGTCCCATTAAATGGTGTCCTACTCCTGTGGTGGGTGATCTAAATGCCTGATTCTCTGCTGTGAAAACCCTCTCCTCCGCCTGGGTGCAGGGGTCAAAGTCTCTCAAAGTGGCCTTCTCTTGTGCTGGGTGATGTGAAGCTGATGTTTGTGCCATCTGACATGGTTGCCGGGGTCCCATTAAATGGTGTCCTACTCCTGTGGTGGGTGATCTAAATGCCTGATTCTCTGCTGTGAAAACCCCTCTCCTCCGCCTGGGTGCAGGGGTCAAAGTCTCTCAAAGTGGCCTTCTCTTGTGCTGGGTGATGTGAAGCTGATGTTTGTGCCATCTGACATGGTTGCCGGGGTCCCATTAAATGGTGTCCTACTCCTGTGGTGGGTGATCTAAATGCCTGATTCTCTGCTGTGAAAACCCCTCTCCTCTGTCTGGGTGCTGGTCCCAAATAAATGAGAGTGGCCTTCTCCGGTGGTGGTTGATATGACGCACGATTCCTTGATGTGGGACCTGTATCCTCTGTCTGGGTGCTGGTCCAAAATAAATGAGAGTGGCCTTCTCCGGTGGGGGGTTGATATGACGCCTTATTCCTTGCTGTGGGACCTCTCTCCTCTGTCTGGGTGCTGGTCCAAAATACATGAGAGTGGCCTTCTCCGGTGGTGGTTGATATGACGCATGATTCCTTGATGTGGGACCTGTATCCTCTGTCTGGGTGCTGGTCCAAAATAAATGAGAGTGGCCTTCTCCGGTGGTGGTTGATATGACTCATGATTCCTTGATGTGGGACCTTCTCCTCTGTCTGGGTGCTGGTCCAAAATACATGAGAGTGGCCTTCTCCGGTGGTGGGTGATATGACGCATGATTCCATGCTGTGGGACCTGTATCCTCTGTCTGGGTGCTGGTCCAAAATACATGAGAGTGACATTCTCCGGTGCAGGGTGATATGACGCATGATTCCTTGCTGTGGGACCTGTATCCTCTGTCTGGGTGCTGGTCCAAAATACATGAGAGTGACATTCTCCGGTGCAGGGTGATATGACGATGATTCCTTGCTGTGGGACCTCTCTTCAATTGATATTGGTTAATTTTTATTTATTTTATTTAATTTTAATTCATTTCCCTATCCACATTTGTTTGCAGGGGATTTTTCTACACTTTGCTGCCTTTGGCAGCCCTCTAGCCCTTTCCTGGACTATTTTACAGCCTTTTTTGTGCCTAAAAGTTCGGGTCCCCATTGACTTCAATGGGGTTCGGGTTCGGGATAAAGTTCGGATCGAGTTCGAATCCCGAACCCGAACATTTCCGGGAAGTTCGGCCGAACTTCTCGAACCCGAACATCCAGGTGTTCGCTCATCTCTAGTCAAGATGTCCTGCAGTGGAGGACATGTCTTAAGCCCGAGCGCCACGCCAAGGTTTCTCAAGTAGCTACATGTTGACTAATCTCTCAATTTTAACATCAGTTTGAGGGCTTAGTAAGACCGCAGTGTGCACCTGTTTTGTCACTTGTTATTGCTATATTGTTATATTATTTATCACATCCACACAATTGCCATCTTGTGTAGGACGTGTCTATTGTGGTACTTGTGGTCCGCTGCGGGCATCCTCCAATTTTAAACCAACTTTTTAAGGACCAGTTCAGTTCTGAAGTCACTTTGTGGAGCTTACAGGTAGAAACCACCCATAAATTACCTTATTTTAGAAACTTCAACCCTCTAGTTATTGAAAACTGATTTTACAAACTTTGCTAACCCTTTAGGTGTCCCACAAGAATGAAAGCAAGACGGAGGGGGAAAATTTCATTTTTTGTGTAGATTTTCCATAAATTTTTCCTGTAACACAGCAAGGGTTAACAGCCAAACAAAACTCAATATTTAGGAGCGGCATCAGGATTGTTTTAACAATTTTATTTTTCACCAATTTAGATGTGTGAGGGCTTGCTTTTTGAGGAACAGGCTTTAGCTTTTATTGGTATCATTTTGGGGTACATATATCTTTTGATCACTTTCTATACCATTTTTTGTGGAGGTGAGGTAGGCAAAAATGGTAATTCTGTCTAAGCTCCTATGGTCAGGACTCTTCCTCCCTCCTCCTATAGATTGTAAGCTCCTATGGTCAGGACTCTTCCTCCTCCTCCTATAGATTGTAAGCTCCTATGGTCAGGACTCTTCCTCCTCCTCCTATAGATTGTAAGCTCCTATGGTCAGGACTCTTCCTCCTCCTCCTATAGATTGTAAGCTCCTATGGTCAGGACTCTTCCTCCTCCTCCTATAGATTGTAAGCTCCTATGGTCAGGACTCTTCCTCCTCCTCCTATAGATTGTAAGCTCCTATGGTCAGGACTCTTCCTCCTCCTCCTATAGATTGTAAGCTCCTATGGTCAGGACTCTTCCTCCTCCTCCTATAGATTGTAAGCTCCTATGGTCAGGACTCTTCCTCCTCCTCCTATAGATTGTAAGCTCCTATGGTCAGGACTCTTCCTCCTCCTCCTATAGATTGTAAGCTCCTATGGTCAGGACTCTTCCTCCTCCTCCTATAGATTGTAAGCTCCTATGGTCAGGACTCTTCCTCCTCTCTCCTATAGATTGTAAGCTCCTATGGTCAGGACTCTTCCTCCTCCTCCTATAGATTGTAAGCTCCTATGGTCAGGACTCTTCCTCCTCCTCCTATAGATTGTAAGCTCCTATGGTCAGGACTCTTCCTCCTCCTCCTATAGATTGTAAGCTCCTATGGTCAGGACTCTTCCTCCTCCTCCTATAGATTGTAAGCTCCTATGGTCAGGACTCTTCCTCCTCCTCCTATAGATTGTAAGCTCCTATGGTCAGGACTCTTCCTCCTCCTCCTATAGATTGTAAGCTCCTATGGTCAGGACTCTTCCTCCTCCTCCTATAGATTGTAAGCTCCTATGGTCAGGACTCTTCCTCCTCCTCCTATAGATTGTAAGCTCCTATGGTCAGGACTCTTCCTCCTCCTCCTATAGATTGTAAGCTCCTATGGTCAGGACTCTTCCTCCTCCTCCTATAGATTGTAAGCTCCTATGGTCAGGACTCTTCCTCCTCCTCCTATAGATTGTAAGCTCCTATGGTCAGGACTCTTCCTCCTCCTCCTATAGATTGTAAGCTCCTATGGTCAGGACTCTTCCTCCTCCTCCTATAGATTGTAAGCTCCTATGGTCAGGACTCTTCCTCCTCCTCCTATAGATTGTAAGCTCCTATGGTCAGGACTCTTCCTCCTCCTCCTATAGATTGTAAGCTCCTATGGTCAGGACTCTTCCTCCTCCTCCTATAGATTGTAAGCTCCTATGGTCAGGACTCTTCCTCCTCCTCCTATAGATTGTAAGCTCCTATGGTCAGGACTCTTCCTCCTCCTCCTATAGATTGTAAGCTCCTATGGTCAGGACTCTTCCTCCTCCTCCTATAGATTGTAAGCTCCTATGGTCAGGACTCTTCCTCCTCCTCCTATAGATTGTAAGCTCCTATGGTCAGGACTCTTCCTCCTCCTCCTATAGATTGTAAGCTCCTATGGTCAGGACTCTTCCTCCTCCTCCTATAGATTGTAAGCTCCTATGGTCAGGACTCTTCCTCCTCCTCCTATAGATTGTAAGCTCCTATGGTCAGGACTCTTCCTCCTCCTCCTATAGATTGTAAGCTCCTATGGTCAGGACTCTTCCTCCTCCTCCTATAGATTGTAAGCTCCTATGGTCAGGACTCTTCCTCCTCCTCCTATAGATTGTAAGCTCCTATGGTCAGGACTCTTCCTCCTCCTCCTATAGATTGTAAGCTCCTATGGTCAGGACTCTTCCTCCTCCTCCTATAGATTGTAAGCTCCTATGGTCAGGACTCTTCCTCCTCCTCCTATAGATTGTAAGCTCCTATGGTCAGGACTCTTCCTCCTCCTCCTATAGATTGTAAGCTCCTATGGTCAGGACTCTTCCTCCTCCTCCTATAGATTGTAAGCTCCTATGGTCAGGACTCTTCCTCCTCCTCCTATAGATTGTAAGCTCCTATGGTCAGGACTCTTCCTCCTCCTCCTATAGATTGTAAGCTCCTATGGTCAGGACTCTTCCTCCTCCTCCTATAGATTGTAAGCTCCTATGGTCAGGACTCTTCCTCCTCCTCCTATAGATTGTAAGCTCCTATGGTCAGGACTCTTCCTCCTCCTCCTATAGATTGTAAGCTCCTATGGTCAGGACTCTTCCTCCTCCTCCTATAGATTGTAAGCTCCTATGGTCAGGACTCTTCCTCCTCCTCCTATAGATTGTAAGCTCCTATGGTCAGGACTCTTCCTCCTCCTCCTATAGATTGTAAGCTCCTATGGTCAGGACTCTTCCTCCTCCTCCTATAGATTGTAAGCTCCTATGGTCAGGACTCTTCCTCCTCCTCCTATAGATTGTAAGCTCCTATGGTCAGGACTCTTCCTCCTCCTCCTATAGATTGTAAGCTCCTATGGTCAGGACTCTTCCTCCTCCTCCTATAGATTGTAAGCTCCTATGGTCAGGACTCTTCCTCCTCCTCCTATAGATTGTAAGCTCCTATGGTCAGGACTCTTCCTCCTCCTCCTATAGATTGTAAGCTCCTATGGTCAGGACTCTTCCTCCTCCTCCTATAGATTGTAAGCTCCTATGGTCAGGACTCTTCCTCCTCCTCCTATAGATTGTAAGCTCCTATGGTCAGGACTCTTCCTCCTCCTCCTATAGATTGTAAGCTCCTATGGTCAGGACTCTTCCTCCTCCTCCTATAGATTGTAAGCTCCTATGGTCAGGACTCTTCCTCCTCCTCCTATAGATTGTAAGCTCCTATGGTCAGGACTCTTCCTCCTCCTCCTATAGATTGTAAGCTCCTATGGTCAGGACTCTTCCTCCTCCTCCTATAGATTGTAAGCTCCTATGGTCAGGACTCTTCCTCCTCCTCCTATAGATTGTAAGCTCCTATGGTCAGGACTCTTCCTCCTCCTCCTATAGATTGTAAGCTCCTATGGTCAGGACTCTTCCTCCTCCTCCTATAGATTGTAAGCTCCTATGGTCAGGACTCTTCCTCCTCCTCCTATAGATTGTAAGCTCCTATGGTCAGGACTCTTCCTCCTCCTCCTATAGATTGTAAGCTCCTATGGTCAGGACTCTTCTTCCACCTCTTATAGATTGTAAGCTCCTATGGTCAGGACTCTTCCTCCTCCTCCTATATATTGTAAGCTCCTATGGTCAGGACTCTTCCTCCTCCTCCTATAGATTGTAAGCTCCTATGGTCAGGACTCTTCCTCCTCCTCCTATAGATTGTAAGCTCCTATGGTCAGGACTCTTCCTCCTCCTCCTATAGATTGTAAGCTCCTATGGTCAGGACTCTTCCTCCTCCTCCTATAGATTGTAAGCTCCTATGGTCAGGACTCTTCCTCCTCCTCCTATAGATTGTAAGCTCCTATGGTCAGGACTCTTCCTCCTCCTCCTATAGATTGTAAGCTCCTATGGTCAGGACTCTTCCTCCTCCTCCTATAGATTGTAAGCTCCTATGGTCAGGACTCTTCCTCCTCCTCCATAGATTGTAAGCTCCTATGGTCAGGACTCTTCCTCTCCTCCTATAGATTGTAAGCTCCTATGGTCAGGACTCTTCCTCCTCCTCCTATAGATTGTAAGCTCCTATGGTCAGGATTCTTCCTCCTCCTCCTATAGATTGTAAGCTCCTATGGTCAGGACTCTTCTTCCTCCTCCTATAGATTGTAAGCTCCTATGTTCAGGACTCTTCCTCCTCCTCTTATAGACTGTAAGCTCCTATGGTCAGGACTCTTCCTCCTCCTATAGATTGTAAGCTCCTATGGTCAGGACTCTTCCTCCTCCTATAGATTGTAAGCTCCTATGGTCAGGACTCTTCCTCCTCCTCCTATAGATTGTAAGCTCCTATGGTCAGGACTCTTCCTCCTCCTATAGATTGTAAGCTCCTATGGTCAGGACTCTGTCTCCTCCTCCTATAGATTGTAAGCTCCTATGGTCAGGACTCTCTCCTCCTATAGATTGTAAGCTCCTATGGTCAGGACTCTTCCCCCTCCTCCTATAGATTGTAAGCTCCTATGGTCAGGACTCTTCCTCCTCCTCCTATAGATTGTAAGCTCCTATGGTCAGGACTCTTCTTCCTCCTCTTATAGATTGTAAGCTCCTATGGTCAGGACTCTTCCTCCTCCTCCTATAGATTGTAAGCTCCTATGGTCAGGACTCTTCCTCCTCCTCCTATAGATTGTAAGCTCCTATGGTCAGGACTGTCATCCTCTCCTAGTCCCTTGGACCTTCTTTGCATACTTACACATACAGCGACTCTAGTCTATACATTGCACATGCGCAATTGAGAGTATGAACACCTGCGCTCTCCGTCACTTGTTACCCCGCCCCTTTTCTGCAGCCACGCCTGTCATCTGACAGCCCCTCCCTCCTATTTGACAGCCACCGCTGTACAGTAGGTGACGTCACGCAGGTCACATGACCTCCCAGTACAGTAGCGGCCCCAACAACATGGCAGCTGTGGGCACCTAACCGCGAAACGAGCCGGGGAGAACCGGACCCAGCATGAGGGACGCGGCGCGGAGGAAGAGGAGGAGGAGGCGGCGGAAGAAGAAAGGCAGGACGTGGGCTGAGGCCGCCAGGACGGTAAGAGCCGGCAGGAGCCGCCACAGGTGTCCCGGGCCCGGGCACCTCCTGCTGTAAGGAAGAGAGCCGTGCCGGCCACAAGGGGTTAATGCTGAGCCTGACCAGCAATATGTATGGTGCTCGGCGGAACCCAGAGCTGTATGCAAGGTGCACAAAGGGTTAATAGTGATCCCAGAGGTGTATGCATGGTGCAAAAGGGGTTAACAGTGATCCCAGAGCTGTGTGCAAGGTGCACAAAGGGTTAACCCCTGATCCCAGAGCTGTATACATAGTGCTCAAAAGGCTTACCCCTTCCAATAGGTGGTTGCATGGTGCAAAAAGGGTTAATAGTGATCCCAGAGCTGTGTACAAGGTGCACAAATGGTTAATAGTGATCCCAGATCTGTGTACAAGGTGCACAAAGGGTTAATAGTGATCCCAGAGCTGTGTACAAGGTGCACAAAGGGTTAATAGTGATCCCAGAGCTGTGTACAAGGTGCACAAAGGGTTAATAGTGATCCCAGAGCTGTGTACAAGGTGCACAAAGGGTTAATAGTGAACCCAGAGTTGTGTACAAGGTGCACAAAGGGTTAATAGTGAACCCAGAGCTGTGTACAAGGTGCACAGAGGGTTAATAGTGAACCCAGAGCTGTGTACAAGGTGCACAGAGGGTTAATAGTGAGCCCAGAGCTGTGTACAAGGTGCACAGACGTTTAATATTGATCCCAGAGCTGTATACGAGGTGCTCAAAGGGTTAATAGTGACCCCAGAGCTGTGTACAAGGGATCAGAAGCCTAAAGGGGCTGTGTGACTTCAGCAGATGGCATTTATCATGTAGACGCAGTGAATGCCAGGCTCTTACTAATGTATTGTGATTATCCATATTGCCTCCTTTGCTGGCTGGATTCATTTTCCATCGCATTATACACGGCTCGCTTCCATGGTTACAGACCACCCTCAAATCCAGCAGTGATGGCCGTGCTTGCACACTACAGGAAAAAGTGCTGGCCTCTCTGTTGGCCGGGACCGCGGGAGCGCACATAGGCTGGTGCTTTTTCCTGTAGTGTGCAAGCACGACCATCACTGCTGGATTTGAGGGTGGTCTGTAACCATGGAAACGAGCAGTGTATAATGCGATGGGAAAAGGAAGCAATATGGAGAATAATACATTAGTAAGTGCCTGGCATTCACTGCGTCTACATGATAAATGCCATCTATAGTGATCTGCATGCAACGTACACAAAGGGTTAATAGTGATCCCAACACTTTATACAAGGTGCACAAAGGGTTAATGCTGATCCCAGCACCTTATACAGAGTGCTTAAAGGGTTACTACAGATCTCAGAGCTGAATACAAGATACTTAAAGAGTTAATGCTAATCCCAAATGCAAAGCACATACATGGTTACTGCTGATCCCAGCTGTGTAGACAGGATATAGAATGGGTTAAAAGTGATCTCTATTCAAGGTGCACAAAGCATTAATCCTTAACCTAGAGGGGTATACAGGGTGCATAAAGGGTTAATATGGCTACAGGTGCACAGAGTGGTAATTTAGAGCTTTATGCAAGGTGTAGAAAGGGACAATCTGGAGCCTAGCAGCGTATACAGGGTGTAGAAAGGGATAATCTGGATCCTGGCAGCATATACAGGGTGTAGAAGGGGTTAATCTGGAGCCTGGCAGCATATACAGGGTGTAGAAGGGGTTAATCTGGAGCCTGGCAGCATATACAGGAGTGTAGAAGGGGATAATCTGGAGCCTGGTGGCACATACAGGGGTGCAAGGGGTTAACATGGAGCCTGGCGGCGTATACAGGGTGCACAAGAGGTTAATCTAGAGCCTGGCGGCGTATACAGGGTGAGGAAGGGGGTTAATATGGAGCCTGGCGGCATATACAGGATGCAGTAGGGGTTAATCTAGAGCCTGGCAGCGTATTCAGGGTGCACAAGGGGTTAATCTGGAGCCTGGCGGCATATACAGGGGTGGAAGGGGTTAATATGGAGCCTGGCGGCGATACAGGGTGCGGAAGGGGTTAGTATGGAGCCTGGCGGCATACAGGATGCGGAAGGAGTTAATATGGAGCCTGACAGCGTATACGGGTTGCAGGAGGTGTTAATCTGGAGCCTGGCTATGTATACAGGTTGCAGAAGGAGTTAATTTGGAGCATGCCGCGTATACAGGGTGCTGGAGGGGTTAATATGGAGTCTGGCTGTGTATACAGGTTGCAGAAGGAGTTAATTTGGAGCCTGGCGATGTATATAGGGTGCTGGAGGGGTTAATATGGAGCCTGGTGGTGTATACAGGGTGTGGAAGGGGTTAATATGGAGCCTGGCGATGTATACAGGGTGCTGGAGGGTTAATATGGAGCCTGGCGGTGTACAAAGGTGTGGAAGGGGTTAATATGGAGCCTTGCAGCGTATACAGGGTGCAGGAGGGGTTAATCTGGAGCCTGGTGGTGTATACAGGGTATAGGACGGGTTAATATGCAGCCTGGCGGTGTATGCAGGGTGCAGGAGGGGTTAATCTGGAGCCTGGCAGCATATACAGGGTGTGGAAGGGGTTAATATGGAGCCTTGCAGCGTATACAGGGTGCAGGAGGGGTTAATCTGGAGCCTGGCGGTGTATACAGGGTGTGGAAGGGGTTAATATGGAGCGCTGTGGCATATACAGGGTGCAGGAGGGGTTAACCTTGAGCCTGGTGTTGTATACAGGGTGTGGAAGGGGTTAATATGGAGCGTGGTGGCGTATTCAGGGTGCAGGAGGGGTTAGGATGAGTTTGTTGAGGGTGACAGTACCCAGAAGGGGTTAATGCTGATAGGTTTAAAGACTAGAAAGGGTTAATCTGCACATGGGGTTAACAGTGAGGGGTATTTCAGCTGCATGACTGAACAGCGGGAATACGAGGGGTTAACATGATGGAGAGCAGTAGAGCTGGGCAGGTGACAGATGCTGAAGGAAAGGGTTAAGCAGCGGTGAGGGGCAGGTGCTTCCTGTTTGCATGGTGTGCTTGCAGTCTGCCCCCTGGAGGCTGAGGCTGGTAGCGCAGTCCCACTGCTCAGACATAGGTGGCGCTGCAGGAGGCCACCAATCCGATCACCTGTCAAAACTCTGGACTCAATGTGTAGAAAACGGCGCCTCCCCAATACTGCATGGAAACCATCAGCAAGCTGCTTCTGATGGATCCGTCATTCCCATTACCATGCTGTGATCAGTGATGCCAGGTCCGGAGGCTTCCTGCAGAGCGCCGCACTGCCCGCAGCTCGTCTTCTCCCCATAGTGCACCTGGTGCCCTCTCTTCCCAGGTAAGTGATGTAACCTGATTCATCAGACTGGGCCGCGGCTTCCGTCACTTCGTGGTCTCCCATTCACCAATTATCGTTCCTTGGACCACATTGGGAAGGTACTGGTGACCGCCACATACTGGGAGCACTCCACCAAGCCCTCTGGAGATCCTCGGGCCAGTCACCACAGTTTGGCCCTTGTCGCTCACGTCCTCCCGCTTGCTCATGTTTCCTGCTTCCAACGCATTAACTTCAAGACCTGACTATAATTAAAGGGGTTTTATCATCTCAGACATTGACACCATATCGCTAGGGCACGCCACAACGTCAGAGAGGTGCCGCTCCCACCTCTGGGACCTGCACCTGTCTCCCAGAACAGGCTCCCGAAAGTGAAGGAGAGAGCGCTGCGCATGCGTGTGGTGTTCTCCATTCATATGGGAGTTAAGGAAATAGAAGTCCCATAGAAATGAATGGAGAACACCTCGCGCAAGCGCAGTCACCTCTATGGCCAGCGCCGCCTATTTTCGGAACTCCTATAAAAATGAACGGAGGGCGGCTGTGCATGCGCAGTCCGGGCCCCGTTCTGGAGATAGGAGCAGGTCTCAGAGGTGGGAGCGGCACTCCTCTGAGACCACTACCCCATCATTGGTATCACCACTAAAACGAGTGATCGGCCGCAGGGGCACCTGGCGGGCGGGGAGTGAACAGGAGAAGAGACACCGGACAGATTGGCTGCCGGGATTAGACGGGTTTACAGGATTAGGCTCTGCAGATGGAGGAGCGGTGAGCGTGTCACCGGGCGCCCACATGTCACGCCTGGTTCATGTCTCCTGGATATCTACACTAGTGCTCGAAAGTTTGCGAACCCTTCAGAATTTTATATATTTCTGCCTAAATTTGACCTAAAACGACATTTTCACCCATGAATCAAAAATATTAGACGATGATCCAATATCCCACCCACGCCTGTGAGCAGTAAAAGTATGTGACCCCTCCAGTATCTGGTCTGACCCCCACATATGCAGCAATTACTGCAGCTCGACTCATTTCCGGTACTTGTTGATTAGTCCTGCACATCGGCTGGGAGGAGTTTCAGCCCATTCCTTCATACAAAACAGCCGGCTCTGCTATGTTGGTGGTTTTCTCCCATGATCTTTCTCTCTTCAGGTCCTTCCACAACATATAGAACTTGACCTTTCTTCTTCTTTGGTAGAAGGACCTGTGTATTCAGGGCCGTTGCCTTGCTGCATGACCAGCGTTCTCTTGAGATTCATCTCTCGGACAGATGTCCTGATATTTTCATTCAGAATTTGCTGGTATAATTCAGAATTCATTGTCCCATCAGTGATGGAAAGCCATCCTGGTCCAGAGGCAGCAAAGCAGGCCCAAACCATGATCCCACCACCACCGTGTCTCACGGATGAGGTTTCCATGATCCCACCACCACCGTGTCTCACGGATGAAGTTTCCATGATCCCACCACCACCGTGTCTCACAGATGGGATGAGGTTTCCATGATCCCACCACCATGGTGTCTCACAGATGGGATGAGGTTTCCATGATCCCACCACCGTGTCTCACAGATCGGATGAGGTTTCCATGATCCCACCACCACCACCGTGTCTCACGTGGATGAGGTTTCCATGATCCCACCACCACCGTGTCTCACAGATGGGATGAGGTTTCCATGATCCCACCACCACCGTGTCTCACAGATGGGATGAGGTTTCCATGATCCCACCACCACCGTGTCTCACAGATGGGATGAGGTTTCCATGATCCCACCACCACCGTGTCTCACAGATGGGATGAGGTTTCCATGATCCCACCACCACCGTGTCTCACGGATGGGATGAGGTTTCCATGATCCCACCACCACCGTGTCTCACAGATGGGATGAGGTTTTCATGATCCCACCACCATGGTGTCTCACAGATAGATGAGGTTTCCATGATCCCACCACCACTGTGTCTCACGGATGAGGTTTCCATGATCCCACCACCACTGTGTCTCACGGATGAGGTTTCCATGATCCCACCACCACCGTGTCTCACAGATGGGATGAGGTTTCCATGATCCCACCACCACCGTGTCTCACAGATGGGATGAGGTTTCCATGATCCCACCACCACCGTGTCTCACGGATGGGATGAGGTTTCCATGATCCCACCACCACCGTGTCTCACAGATGGGATGAGGTTTCCATGATCCCACCACCACCGTGTCTCACAGATGGGATGAGGTTTCCATGATCCCACCACCATGGTGTCTCACGGATGGGATGAGGTTTCCATGATCCCACCACCACCGTGTCTCACGGATGGGATGAGGTTTCCATGATCCCACCACCACCGTGTCTCACAGATGGGATGAGGTTTCCATGATCCCACCACCACTGTGTCTCACGGATGAGGTTTCCATGATCCCACCACCGTGTCTCACAGATGGGATGAGGTTTCCGTGATCCCACCACCACCACCGTGTCTCACAGATGGGATGAGGTTTCCATGATCCCACTACCACCACCGTGTCTCACAGATGGGATGAGGTTTCCATGATCCCACTACCACCACCGTGTCTCACAGATGGGATGAGGTTTCCATGATCCCTACCACCACCGTGTCTCACAGATGGGATGAGGTTTCCATGATCCCACCACCACCGTGTCTCACAGATGGGATGAGGTTTCCATGATCCCACTACACCACCGTGTCTCACAGATGGGATGAGGTTTCCATGATCCCACCACCACCACCGTGTCTCACAGATGGGATGAGGTTTCCATGATCCCACCACCACCGTGTCTCACAGATGGGATGAGGTTTCCATGATCCCACCACCACCGTGTCTCACAGATGGGATGAGGTTTCCATGATCCCACCACCACCGTGTCTCACAGATGGGATGAGGTTTCCATGATCCCACCACCACCGTGTCTCACAGATGGGATGAGGTTTCCATGATCCCACCACCACCGTGTCTCACAGATGGGATGAGGTTTCCATGATCCCACCACCACCGCGTCTCACAGATGGGGTGAGGTTTCCATGATCCCACCACCGCGTCTCACAGATGGGATGAGGTTTCCATGATCCCACCACCATGGTGTCTCACGGATGGGATGAGGTTTCCATGATCCCACCACCACCGTGTCTCACAGATGGGATGAGGTTTCCATGATCCCACCACCACCGTGTCTCACAGATGGGGTGAGGTTTCCATGATCCCACCACGACCGTGTCTCACCACCACCGTGTCTCACGGATGAGGTTTCCATGATCCCACCACCACCGTGTCTCACAGATGGGATGAGGTTTCCATGATCCCACCACCGTGTCTCACAGATGGGTTAAGGTTTCCATGATCCCACCACCACTCACCGTGTCTCACGGATGAGGTTTCCATGATCCCACCACCACCGTGTCTCACAGATGGGATGAGGTTATCAAGATCCCACCACCACTGTGTCTCACGGATGAGGTTTCCATGATCCCACCACCTCCGTGTCTCACAGATGGGATGAGGTTTCCATGATCCCACCACCGTGTCTCACGGATGGGATGAGGTTTCCATGTTGGAATGCAGGGTTTTCCCTCCTCCAAACCTAATGCTTCTTACACTAAGAAGTTTTATTTTGTTCTTTTCCTTCCACAAAACATTGCTCTAATAGTCTTCTGGCTTCTCCAGATGACCCTCGGCAAACTGCAGATGGGCAGCAATGTTCTTTTTGGAGAGCAGCGTCTTTCTCCTTGCAGTCCTGATATGCACACCACTGTTGTTCAGGGTCCTCCTGATGGCTCATCAGCTAATGTGAGAAAGACATTTAGTCGCTTAGAGCTTACCGTGGGCAACTTTGTGACCTCACGGAGTATTGTACTTCTGGCCCTTGACATGATCTTTGTTGGTCGACCACTCCTGAGGAGGGTGTAATGGTCTTCAATTCCCTCCATTTGTACACAATCTGTCTGACAGTGGATTGGTGGAGTCCAAACTCTTCAGAGATTTAACCTTTTCCAGTCTGATGAGCATCAACAACTCTTCTTCTGAGGTTTCCACAAATGTGTTCCTTCAAATTATCTGCTAATCCTAAAGGTTCACATACTTTTGCCAGTATCAGATGTGTGATATTGGATCATTTTCCTCAATAAATATTGACCATTTTTGACGGTTATTTGATTCCGTTCTTTATCTACTTTTAGGACATATGCAAATTCTGAAGGGTTCACAAACTTTCAAGCACCACTGTATTTAAATGCTTCACCACCCCATACCACCAGGAAGGCCACTACTAAACCCTTCACCACAGAGTACCATCAGAGAAGTCATCAATAACCCCTTCATCACACAGTACCACCAGGGAGGCCACCGATAACCCATTCATCACACAGTACCACCAGGGAGGCCACCGATAACCCATTCATCACA
The DNA here is from genome assembly GCA_033119425.1 of Bufotes viridis. Classification (NCBI taxonomy): domain Eukaryota; kingdom Metazoa; phylum Chordata; class Amphibia; order Anura; family Bufonidae; genus Bufotes; species Bufotes viridis. Next base: position 13,622,116 of record CM065592.1, on the reverse strand, counting down.
CAGTACCACCAGGAAGGCCACTACTAAACCCTTCACCACAGAGTACCATCAGAGAAGTGATCAATAACCCCTTTATCACACAGTACCACCAGGAAGGCCACTACTAAACCCTTCACCACAGAGTACCATCAGAGAAGTCACCAATAACCCCTTCATCACACAGTACCACCAGGGAGGCCACTACTAAACCCTTCACCACAGAGTACCATCAGAGAAGTCACCAATAACCCCTTCATCACACAGTACCACCAGGAAGGCCTCCGATAACCCCTTCATCACACAGTACCACCAGGGAGGCCACCGATAACCCATTCATCACACAGTACCACCAGGGAGGCCACCGATAACCCATTCATCACACAGTACCACCAGGGAGGCCACCGATAACCCATTCATCACACAGTACCACCAGGGAGGCCACAGATAACCCATTCATCACACAGTACCACCAGGAAGGCCACTACTAAACCCTTCACCACAGAGTACCATCAGAGAAGTCACCAATAACCCCTTCATCACACAGTACCACCAGGGAGGCCACCGATAACCCATTCATCACACAGTACCACCAGGGAGGCCACTACTAAACCCTTTACCACACAGTACCATCAGAGAAGTCACCAATAACCCCTTCATCACACAGTACCACCAGGGAGGCCACCGATAACCCATTCATCACACAGTACCACCAGGGAGGCCACTGATAACCCCTTCATCACACAGTACCACCAGGGAGGCCACCGATAATCCATTCATCACACAGTACCACCAGGGAGGCCACCGATAACCCATTCATCACACAGGACCATCAGAGAAGTCACCAATAACCCCTTCATCACACAGTACCACCAGGGAGGCCACCGATAACCTATTCATCACACAGTTCCATCAGAGAAGTCACCAATAACCCCTTCATCACACAGTACCACCAGGGAGGCCACCGATAACCCATTCATCACACAGTACCACCAGGGAGGCCACCGATAACCCATTCATCACACAGTACCACCAGGGAGGCCACCGATAACCCATTCATCACACAGTACCACTAGGAAGGCCACCGATAACCCATTCATCACACAGTACCACCAGGGAGGCCACCGATAACCCATTCATCACACAGTACCACCAAGGAGGCCACCGATAACCCATACATCACACAGTACCACCAGGGAGGCCACCGATAACCCATTCATCACACAGTACCACCAGGGAGGCCACCGATAACCCATTCATCACACAGTACCACCAGGAATCTCACCATTAGGCCTCTTGCACACGACCATATGCTCTCCGAAGCATACGGTCCATGAGCGGGCCATATGTCCCGGAGCGGCATTGATCATGCGCACGGGAGCGCACAGCGCCATTCTACCATCCCGTACATAGACGAGGGACAGAACCCCCACCAAACCTTAGAACGGGAGTCCTGCTCCTCGTCTGAATGGAGCAGCAGCTGGAGCACGCCCCCAAGCTCTATTCATTCTCTATGGGAATGCCGGATGTGATCGGGCACAGCGCTTGGCAATGGACTGGTACATATTGTATGTACACAGTGACTTGTATGTAGAAAGAGGTCCATGCAGGGGTCTAATGACCCCTTTGTTCATTTCAAAAAACTTTATTTGCAGTATTGACATGACGCTAGTTGTTATAGTTATGGGAGCAGCAGGCGGCCACTTACCCGGTGGCGGAGGGTGCAGTCTGTCTGCAGCGCGGTGTTATTCTTAGAGGCTGATGACTGATCCCGGCTCTCCTGACCTAATCCTGCCTGCAGACGAGAAATTCCCAAGACACCAGCTCCAGGGTTACAGCCAAACACAGCAGACCATTATCCTGGAAGTCGCTGCCCCTGGGACCTACCCCGGCACGGGGCCCTCTGAGCAGTGGGGGCCAGTAATGAGTTCTCACCTCTTTGTTACACAGTCTATTCAGTTCTTAGCATTGGCTGTTCCTGGGAAAGCTGGATGACAAGCAATACGGCTCCCAAAGGAGCAGACTTCTGAATGACAAATGTGCCCAGTTAGGTAGGAATGCAGAATAGCGGCGCAGCTCTGGAGTACAGATCACTACATTTCTAGGGAACTCGTCACTCAGGACTCCAGGAAAGCTGGGTAGCAACCCATATGGCTCCCAGCAGAGTTGTTTACCAGCTTTCTGACACTCCTTAATGACAAATCTGCCTAGTTGGGTAGGAATGCAGAATAGTGAGCGCTGCTCTAGAGTACAGATCACTACATTTATAGGGGAACTCATCACTCAGGACTCCAAGAAAGCTGAAAGCAACCAATATGGCTCCCAACAGAGTTGTTTTCCAGCTTTCCGACACTCCTTAATGACCAAATAGGTGCGAACATAGAATAGTGATCACAGCTCTGAAGTACAGTTCACTACATACTGTAGCTGGGAAAACTCCTCACTCAAGACTCCAGAAAAGCTTGGTGGCAACCAGTATTTTTCCCAACAGAGTTGTTTCCCAGCTTTCTGATACTCCTGAATGACAAATCTGCCTCTTTAGGTACGAACATAGAACAGTGAGCGCAGCTCTGAAGTACAGATCACTGCATAACAAGGGAAACTCTTCACTCAGGAAAGCTGGGTGTGGGAGCAACATGTCATGTCTAAAATTATAGCTCCACTTGCATCACCTGTCAGATGAATATGTCACTGATCTTGAATAACGTAACGTCGTATACCCAGAGCTGCAGTCACAATTCTGCTCAGTGCCCGGTGGAGACTGTCTGACACATCCCTAAATGTATTCTTCCCCGGAGAGTGAGGGACTGATGTTTGTGAGAAAGGACTACATCTTCCACAGTGCGGAACAGCAGGATCTGCAGTGCATAGGCAGCGCCAGCAGGGGGCATGGTGCAATCCTAGACTGTGACGGGAAATTATATCAACCTTGAAGACTGTTAAATGCCCCAGAGCTGATCCGTCCGAGGATCGGTGGCTCTAATACAGGACGCGGCATGTTCACTTCCTCTGTTCACCTCGGGCGCCACTGAGCACCGTGTCCAGAGAGACAGAAAAGGCAAATAAACCGTGAGGTCCCCGGGAGTCACTGACAGCCTGGTACCTGACCTCCCCTGCCAGATTAGAGGAGCCGGAGCTGTAATCCCTGTAAATGGGCGGCACTTGGTTGCCTTTGCTAACACTTCTCGGGTTAATACCGGCAGCGGTGTAGTACTCTGCTCGCACTGCCAGGCGTTAGGTTTGGTGTAATATGCAAAATCCCGCTGACGCCCTTCCTAAAAATGACACTCTTCTCCTCCGACTGCTGACTGTTTCCATCCTCTACTCCTCTGCAGGTGCTGGAGAAATACCACAACACACCCATGAGCCATAAAGAGATCCTGCAGGTGATCCAGCGAGAGGGGCTGAAAGAGATCAGGTCAGTCATTATCCTGGGTACGCTGTGCTCCGCGTTCACTACCGTTATACACTGTGCTCCGCGTTCGCTATCGGTATCCACTGTGCTCCGCGTTCGCTATCGGTATCCACTGTGCTCCACGTTCACTACTGTTATACACCGTGCTCCGCTTTCGCTATCGGTATCCACTGTGCTCCGCGTTCGCTATCGGTATCCACCGTGCTCTGCGTTCGCTGTCGGTATCCACCGTGCTCTGCGTTCGCTGTCGGTATCCACTGTGCTCCGCGTTCGCTGTCGGTATCCACTGTGCTCCGCGTTCGCTGTCGGTATCCACTGTGCTCCGCGTTCGCTATCGGCGTTCGCTGTCGGTATACACTGTGCTCCGCGTTCGCTGTCGGTATACACTGTGCTCTGCGTTCGCTGTTGGTATACACTGTGCTCCGCGTTCGCTGTCGGTATACACCGTGCTCCACGGTGTCGGTATACACCGCGCTCCGTGCTCCCTGTCGCTGGGTACCGCGTTCTCTGTCGCTTGGCCCTGCCCTCCGCGCTCTTTGTCGCTGGGCCCCGCCCTCCGCGCTCTTTGTCGCTGGGCCCCGCCCTCCGCGTTCCCCTGTCGCTGGGCACCGCCCCCCTCTCTCTCTGTCGCTGGGCACCGCCCCCCTCTCTCTCTGTCGCCGGGCCCCGCCCTCCAAGTTCTCTGTCGCTGGGCTCCGCCCTCCGCTCTCTCTGTCGCTGGGCCCCGCCCTCCGCGTCCCCTGACACTGGATACCGCGCTGTGTGACAAAATCGGCTTCTGTTTCATCACCTTCATCGTGCCCTGTATACCCACATGCGGTTGGAGCACAGAGCGAGCACTGCTTCCGTTAGTGCCATCACCCTCATCATCCGTGTACACTCCCCTGTGGACAGTGAGTAACGGTCTTGTATTTTCCTCAGACTCCTCATATGTCTGTGTCTTACAGCGGCACGTCGCCCCTGGCCTGCCTGAATGCCATGCTGCACACTAACTCCCGTGGTGATGAGGGCATGTTCTACAAGGTCCCGGGCAGGATGGGAGTCTACACGCTGAAGGTAAGTGCCCTGGAGACCCTCTGTGTGGCATGTAGTGCAGGATGTTGTTATTGATGGTCTGTCCTCAGGTTCGGCCATTACTATCGGATCGATGAGGGTCCAGTATGCGACACCCCCTCTGATCAGCTATTTCCTTGTAGCTTCACTGCCAGAAGTTGGTGCCGAAACTCCACAGCTCCCTCCATTGTGTGGTGGACAGAGCTGGTAACTGCAGGACTGATCATAGCTATCGCTTTCTGAGATGAACCACTTTATCAATCAAATATAGTTTTCAACAGCATTTTAAGTTTATACTCCAGAGCTGCACTCACTATTTAGTCACTGTGTACATATATTACACTACTTATCCTGTACTGATCCTGAGTTACATCCTGTATTATACTCCAGAGCTGCACTCACTATTCTGCTGGTGCAGTCACTGTGTACATACATTACTTATCCTGTACTGATCCTGAGTTACATCCTGTATTATACTCCAGAGCTGCACTCCCTATTCTGCTGGTGCAGTCACTGTGTACATACATTACTTATCCTGTACTGATCCTGAGTTACATTCTGTATTATACTCCAGAGCTGCACTCACTATTCTGCTGGTGGAGTCACTGTGTACATACATTACTTATCCTGTACTGATCCTGAGTTACATCCTGTATTATACTCCAGAGCTGCACTCACTATTCTGCTGGTGCAGTCACTGTGTACATACATTACTTATCCTGTACTGATCCTGAGTTACATCCTGTATTATACTCCAGAGCTGCACTCACTATTCTGCTGGTGGAGTCACTGTGTACATACATTACATTACTTATCCTGTACTGATCCCGAGTTACATCCTGTATTATACTCCAGAGCTGCACTCACTATTCTGCTGGTGCAGTCACTGTGTACATTCATTACTTATCCTGTACTGATCCTGAGTTACATCCTGTATTATACTCCAGAGCTGCACTCACTATTCTGCTGGTGCAGTCACTGTGTACATTCATTACTTATCCTGTACTGATCCTGAGTTACATCCTGTATTATACTCCAGAGCTGCACTCACTATTCTGCTAGTGCAGTCACTGTGTACATACATTACATTACTTATCCTGTACTGATTCTGAGTTACATCCTGTATTATACTCCAGAGCTGCACTCACTATTCTGCTGGTGCAGTCACTGTGTACATACATTACTTACTTATCCTGTACTGATCCTGAGTTACATCCTGTATTATACTCCAGAGCTACACTCACTATTCTGCTGGCGGAGTCACTGTGTACATACATTACTTATCCTGTACTGATCCTGAGTTACATCCTGTATTATACTCCAGAGCTGCACTCACTATTCTGCTGGTGGAGTCACCGTGTACATACATAACATTACTTATCCTGTACTGATCCCGAGTTACATCCTGTATTATACTCCAGAGCTGCACTCCCTATTCTGCTGGTGCAGTCACTGTGTACATACATTACTTATCCTGTACTGATCCTGAGTGACATCCTGTATTATACTCCAGAGCTGCACTCACTATTCTGCTGGTGCAGTCACTGTGTACATATACATTACTTATCCTGTACTGATCCTGAGTTACATCCTGTATTATACTCCAGAGCTACACTCACTATTCTGCTGGTGGAGTCACTGTGTACATACATAACATTACTTATCCTGTACTGATCCTGAGTTACATCCTGTATTATACTCCAGAGCTGCACTCACTATTCTGCTGGTGGAGTCACCGTGTACATACATAACATTACTTATCCTGTACTGATCCTGAGTTACATCCTGTATTATACTCCAGAGCTGCACTCACTATTCTGCTGGTGCAGTCACTGTGTACATACATTACTTATCCTGTACTGATCCTGAGTGACATCCTGTATTATACTCCAGAGCTGCACTCACTATTCTGCTGGTGGAGTCACTGTGTACATACATTACATTACTTATCCTGTGCTGATCCTGAGTTACATCCTGTATTATACTCCAGAGCTGCACTCACTATTCTGCTGGTGGAGTCACTGTGTCATACATTACATTACTTATCCTGTACTGATCCTGAGTTACATCCTGTATTATACTCCAGAGCTGCACTCACTATTCTGCTGGTGGAGTCACTGTGTACATACATTACTTATCCTGTACTGATCCTGAGTTACATCCTGTATTATACTCCAGAGCTGCACTCACTATTCTGCTGGTGCAGTCACTGTGTAGATACATTACTTATCCTGTACTGATCCTGAGTTACATCCTGTATTATACTCCAGAGCTGCACTCACTATTCTGCTAGTGGAGTCACTGTGTACATACATTACATTACTTATCCTGTACTGATCCCGAGTTACATCCTGTATTATACTCCAGAGCTGCACTCACTATTCTGCTGGTGCAGTCACTGTGTACATTCATTACTTATCCTGTACTGATCCTGAGTTACATCCTGTATTATACTCCAGAGCTGCACTCACTATTCTGCTGGCGCAGTCACTGTGTACATTCATTACTTATCCTGTACTGATCCTGAGTTACATCCTGTATTATACTCCAGAGCTGCACTCACTATTCTGCTAGTGCAGTCACCGTGTACATACATAACATTACTTATCCTGTACTGATCCTGAGTTACATCCTGTATTATACTCCAGAGCTGCACTCACTATTCTGCTGGTGGAGTCACGTGTACATACATAACATTACTTATCCTGTACTGATCCTGAGTGACATCCTGTATTATACTCCAGAGCTGCACTCACTATTCTGCTGGTGGAGTCACTGTGTACATACATTACATTACTTCCTGTACTGATCCTGAGTTACATCCTGTATTATACTCCAGAGCTGCACTCACTATTCTGCTGGTGGAATCACTGTGTACATACATTACATTACTTATCCTGTGCTGATCCTGAGTTACATCCTGTATTATACTCCAGAGCTGCACTCACTATTCTGCTGGTGGAGTCACTGTGTATATACATTACTTATCCTGTACTGATCCTGAGTTACATCCTGTATTGTACTCCAGAGCTGCACTCACTATTCTGCTGGCCGCCTTGTCTCAGGGTCTCCTCCTTGTATTACAGAAGGACGTGGCGGACATGGTGAAGGATCTCTCGGACTGCTCAGAAGACAGCAATGAAGCTCAGTCCGATTCTCAGAGCTCAGAGAGCAGCTGCTCCACCAGCAGCACCAGTGCCATCAGTAGCAAGGAGCAGAGGAGGAGCTGCTGGAAGAGGAAAGGTAAGGAGCCTCCACTGCTGCTCCAGCCTTGGCTTGTTACAGTGTCTCAGCGCAGGTAGTAACTGTCAGCCTGCAGATTTGAGCTGGCGTGCCTGCACTGATACACTGTGACAGAGCAGTTGTGGAGGCGGTCAGTGCAGTGTCCACCTCACCTCTGCGCCGGCAGCAGCGTCTGTGCCGCTGACATCAGCGAGCGATGCTCCTACGTGTGACAAACAGGAAACAGATCTGTACAAACCACCACTTCCTTATAAGAGCGAAAAGATTCAACGTATATTCAAAAAACAAGAACCCCGAGCGCGCAGCCAGCGTCTCCCAAATAACCGTAGACTGTGCCGCCATATCTGCCGAGCACCAGCAGCACAGAGGATGGACAGAGGTCAGCAGCGAGGTCAGTGACATCTCCAGCCCGGCTCTGCTACATCCTGCTGGCTCTGCAGCACCCAGCCCGGCCAGGTCGCCCGCCTCATCATGTAGTAGTGTGGTACTAGGGGCTGTGTATACCCGCGCAGATCTGCCAACTCAGCATGTGGGAAAGCTGGGTGACTGCCCCTGAGCGCAATCACTAAACTGCACTACTACAGCATCATCTGCACTAAAGTACTGAGGAGATGATGGGAGTGTTCACAGCCACATGATCCACACTGTGTTATCTATGTGATGTGTGTGTGTATTGTGTCTGTATAGATGTGTGTGTGTGTGTGTATTGTGTCTGTATAGATGTGTGTGTGTATTGTGTCTGTATAGATGTCTGTGTATTGTGTCTGTATAGATGTGTGTCTGTGTATTGTGTCTGTATAGATGTGTGCTGTGTATTGTGTCTGTATAGATGTGTGTGTGTGTGTGTGTCTGTATAGATGTGTGTGTATTGTGTCTGTATAGATGTCTGTGTATTGTGTCTGTATAGATGTCTGTGTATTGTGTCTGTATAGATGTGTGTCTGTGTATTGTGTCTGTATAGATGTCGTGTGTATTGTGTCTGTATAGATGTGTGTGTATTGTGTCTGTATAGATGTGTGTGTGTATTGTGTCTGTATAGATGTCTGTGTATTGTGTCTGTATAGATGTCTGTGTATTGTGTCTGTATAGATGTCTGTGTGTATTGTGTCTGTATAGATGTCTGTGTATTGTGTCTGTATAGATGTCTGTGTATTGTGTCTGTATAGATGTGTGTGTGTGTGTATTGTGTCTGTATAGATGTGCTGTGTATTGTGTCTGTATAGATGTCTGTGTATTGTGTCTGTATAGATGTCTGTGTATTGTGTCTGTATAGATGTCTGTGTATTGTGTCTGTATAGATGTCTGTGTATTGTGTCTGTATAGATGTCTGTGTATTGTGTCTGTATAGATGTGTGTGTATTGTGTCTGTATAGATGTGTGTGTGTGTGTGTCTGTATAGATGTCGTGTATTGTGTCTGTATAGATGTCTGTGTATTGTGTCTGTATAGATGTGTGTGTATTGTGTCTGTATAGATGTGTGTGTATTGTGTCTGTATAGATGTCTGTGTATTGTGTCTGTATAGATGTGTGTGTATTGTGTCTGTATAGATGTCTGTGTATTGTGTCTGTATAGATGTCTGTGTATTGTGTCTGTATAGATGTCTGTGTATTGTGTCTGTATAGATGTCTGTGTATTGTGTCTGTATAGATGTGTGTATTGTGTCTGTATAGATGTGTGTGTGTATTGTGTCTGTATAGATGTGTGTGTATTGTGTCTGTATAGATGTCTGTGTATTGTGTCTGTATAGATGTCTGTGTATTGTGTCTGTATAGATGTCTGTGTATTGTGTCTGTATAGATGTCTGTGTATTGTGTCTGTATAGATGTTGTGTGTATTGTGTCTGTATAGATGTGTGTGTATTGTGTCTGTATAGATGTCTGTGTATTGTGTCTGTATAGATGTGTGTGTGTGTATTGTGTCTGTATAGATGTCTGTGTATTGTGTCTGTATAGATGTCTGTGTATTGTGTCTGTATAGATGTGTGTGTATTGTGTCTGTATAGATGTCGTGTATTGTGTCTGTATAGATGTCTGTGTATTGTGTCTGTATAGATGTGTGTGTATTGTGTCTGTATAGATGTCTGTGTATTGTGTCTGTATAGATGTGTGTGTATTGTGTCTGTATAGATGTCTGTGTATTGTGTCTGTATAGATGTCTGTGTATTGTGTCTGTATAGATGTGTGTGTATTGTGTCTGTATAGATGTGTGTGTATTGTGTCTGTATAGATGTCTGTGTATTGTGTCTGTATAGATGTCTGTGTATTGTGTCTGTATAGATGTGTGTGTGTGTATTGTGTCTGTATAGATGTCTGTGTATTGTGTCTGTATAGATGTCTGTGTATTGTGTCTGTATAGATGTGTGTGTATTGTGTCTGTATAGATGTGTGTGTATTGTGTCTGTATAGATGTGTGTATTGTGTCTGTATAGATGTCTGTGTATTGTGTCTGTATAGATGTCTGTGTATTGTGTCTGTATAGATGTGTGTGTGTATTGTGTCTGTATAGATGTGTGTGTGTATTGTGTCTGTATAGATGTCTGTGTATTGTGTCTGTATAGATGTCTGTGTATTGTGTCTGTATAGATGTCTGTGTATTGTGTCTGTATAGATGTGTGTGTATTGTGTCTGTATAGATGTCTGTGTATTGTGTCTGTATAGATGTCTGTGTATTGTGTCTGTATAGATGTCTGTGTATTGTGTCTGTATAGATGTGTGTGTATTGTGTCTGTATAGATGTGTGTGTATTGTGTCTGTATAGATGTCTGTGTATTGTGTCTGTATAGATGTCTGTGTATTGTGTCTGTATAGATGTCTGTGTATTGTGTCTGTATAGATGTGTGTGTATTGTGTCTGTATAGATGTGTGTGTATTGTGTCTGTATAGATGTCTGTGTATTGTGTCTGTATAGATGTCTGTGTATTGTGTCTGTATAGATGTGTGTGTATTGTGTCTGTATAGATGTGTGTGTATTGTGTCTGTATAGATGTCTGTGTATTGTGTCTGTATAGATGTCTGTGTATTGTGTCTGTATAGATGTGTGTGTATTGTGTCTGTATAGATGTGTGTGTATTGTGTCTGTATAGATGTGTGTGTATTGTGTCTGTATAGATGTCTGTGTATTGTGTCTGTATAGATGTCTGTGTATTGTGTCTGTATAGATGTCTGTGTATTGTGTCTGTATAGATGTGTGTGTATTGTGTCTGTATAGATGTCTGTGTATTGTGTCTGTATAGATGTGTGTGTGTATTGTGTCTGTATAGATGTCTGTGTATTGTGTCTGTATAGATGTCTGTGTATTGTGTCTGTATAGATGTCTGTGTATTGTGTCTGTATAGATGTCTGTGTATTGTGTCTGTATAGATGTTTGTGTATTGTGTCTGTATAGATGTCTGTGTATTGTGTCTGTATAGATGTTGTGTATTGTGTCTGTATAGATGTCTGTGTATTGTGTCTGTATAGATGTCTGTGTATTGTGTCTGTATAGATGTCTGTGTATTGTGTCTGTATAGATGTCTGTGTATTGTGTCTGTATAGATGTTGTGTATTGTGTCTGTATAGATGTCTGTGTATTGTGTCTGTATAGATGTGTGTGTATTGTGTCTGTATAGATGTCTGTGTATTGTGTCTGTATAGATGTCTGTGTATTGTGTCTGTATAGATGTCTGTGTATTGTGTCTGTATAGATGTCTGTGTATTGTGTCTGTATAGATGTCTGTGTATTGTGTCTGTATAGATGTCTGTGTATTGTGTCTGTATAGATGTCTGTGTATTGTGTCTGTATAGATGTGTGTGTATTGTGTCTGTATAGATGTGTGTGTATTGTGTCTGTATAGATGTCTGTGTATTGTGTCTGTATAGATGTCTGTGTATTGTGTCTGTATAGATGTGTGTGTATTGTGTCTGTATAGATGTGTGTGTATTGTGTCTGTATAGATGTGTGTGTATTGTGTCTGTATAGATGTCTGTGTATTGTGTCTGTATAGATGTCTGTGTATTGTGTCTGTATAGATGTGTGTGTATTGTGTCTGTATAGATGTCTGTGTATTGTGTCTGTATAGATGTGTGTGTATTGTGTCTGTATAGATGTTGTGTATTGTGTCTGTATAGATGTCTGTGTATTGTGTCTGTATAGATGTCTGTGTATTGTGTCTGTATAGATGTCTGTGTATTGTGTCTGTATAGATGTGTGTGTATTGTGTCTGTATAGATGTGTGTGTATTGTGTCTGTATAGATGTGTGTGTATTGTGTCTGTATAGATGTCTGTGTATTGTGTCTGTATAGATGTCTGTGTATTGTGTCTGTATAGATGTGTGTGTATTGTGTCTGTATAGATGTCTGTGTATTGTGTCTGTATAGATGTGTGTGTGTATTGTGTCTGTATAGATGTCTGTGTATTGTGTCTGTATAGATGTGTGTGTATTGTGTCTGTATAGATGTGTTGTGTATTGTGTCTGTATAGATGTGTGTGTGTATTGTGTCTGTATAGATGTCTGTGTATTGTGTCTGTATAGATGTCTGTGTATTGTGTCTGTATAGATGTGTGTGTATTGTGTCTGTATAGATGTCTGTGTATTGTGTCTGTATAGATGTCTGTGTATTGTGTCTGTATAGATGTGTGTGTGTATTGTGTCTGTATAGATGTCTGTGTATTGTGTCTGTATAGATGTCTGTGTATTGTGTCTGTATAGATGTCTGTGTATTGTGTCTGTATAGATGTGTGTGTGTTGTGTCTGTATAGATGTCTGTGTATTGTGTCTGTATAGATGTCTGTGTATTGTGTCTGTATAGATGTGCTGTGTATTGTGTCTGTATAGATGTGTGTATTGTGTCTGTATAGATGTGTGTGTGTGTGTGTCTGTATAGATGTGTCTGTGTATTGTGTCTGTATAGATGTCTGTGTATTGTGTCTGTATAGATGTGCTGTGTATTGTGTCTGTATAGATGTTGTGTATTGTGTCTGTATAGATGTGTGTGTGTATTGTGTCTGTATAGATGTCTGTGTATTGTGTCTGTATAGATGTCTGTGTATTGTGTCTGTATAGATGTGTCTGTGTATTGTGTCTGTATAGATGTCTGTGTATTGTGTCTGTATAGATGTGTGTGTGTGTGTGTCTGTATAGATGTCTGTGTATTGTGTCTGTATAGATGTCTGTGTATTGTGTCTGTATAGATGTCTGTGTTGTGTCTGTATAGATGTGTGTGTATTGTGTCTGTATAGATGTGTGTGTATTGTGTCTGTATAGATGTGTGTGTGTATTGTGTCTGTATAGATGTCTGTGTATTGTGTCTGTATAGATGTGTGTGTATTGTGTCTGTATAGATGTCTGTGTATTGTGTCTGTATAGATGTGTGTGTATTGTGTCTGTATAGATGTGTGTGTATTGTGTCTGTATAGATGTGTGTGTATTGTGTCTGTATAGATGTCTGTGTATTGTGTCTGTATAGATGTCTGTGTATTGTGTCTGTATAGATGTGTGTGTTGTGTCTGTATAGATGTCTGTGTATGTGTCTGTATAGATGTGTGTGTATTGTGTCTGTATAGATGTGTGTGTGTATTGTGTCTGTATAGATGTGTGTGTATTGTGTCTGTATAGATGTGTGTGTGTATTGTGTCTGTATAGATGTCTGTGTATTGTGTCTGTATAGATGTGTGTATTGTGTCTGTATAGATGTGTGTGTATTGTGTCTGTATAGATGTGTGTGTATTGTGTCTGTATAGATGTGTGTGTATTGTGTCTGTATAGATGTCTGTGTATTGTGTCTGTATAGATGTGTGTGTTGTGTCTGTATAGATGTGTGTGTGTGTCTGTATAGATGTTGTGTTGTGTCTGTATAGATGTGTGTGTGTTGTGTCTGTATAGATGTCTGTGTATTGTGTCTGTATAGATGTCTGTATAGATGTGTGTGTGTGTGTGTATTGTGTCTGTATAGATGTCTGTGTATTGTGTCTGTATAGATGTGTCTGTGTATTGTGTCTGTATAGATGTCTGTGTATTGTGTCTGTATAGATGTCTGTGTATTGTGTCTGTATAGATGTCTGTGTATTGTGTCTGTATAGATGTCTGTGTATTGTGTCTGTATAGATGTCTGTGTATTGTGTCTGTATAGATGTCTGTGTGTATTGTGTCTGTATAGATGTCTGTGTGTATTGTGTCTGTATAGATGTCTGTGTATTGTGTCTGTATAGATGTCTGTGTATTGTGTCTGTATAGATGTGTGTGTATTGTGTCTGTATAGATGTGTGTGTATTGTGTCTGTATAGATGTGTGTGTTGTGTCTGTATAGATGTCTGTGTATTGTGTCTGTATAGATGTGTGTGTGTATTGTGTCTGTATAGATGTGTGTGTGTATTGTGTCTGTATAGATGTGTGTGTATTGTGTCTGTATAGATGTGTGTGTATTGTGTCTGTATAGATGTGTGTGTATTGTGTCTGTATAGATGTGTGTGTATTGTGTCTGTATAGATGTTGTGTGTATTGTGTCTGTATAGATGTGTGTGTGTATTGTGTCTGTATAGATGTGTGTGTGTATTGTGTCTGTATAGATGTGTGTGTATTGTGTCTGTATAGATGTCTGTGTATTGTGTCTGTATAGATGTCTGTGTATTGTGTCTGTATAGATGTCTGTGTATTGTGTCTGTATAGATGTGTGTGTGTATTGTGTCTGTATAGATGTGTGTGTATTGTGTCTGTATAGATGTCTGTGTATTGTGTCTGTATAGATGTGTGTGTGTATTGTGTCTGTATAGATGTCTGTGTATTGTGTCTGTATAGATGTCTGTGTATTGTGTCTGTATAGATGTGTGTGTGTGTGTGTCTGTATAGATGTCTGTGTATTGTGTCTGTATAGATGTCTGTGTATTGTGTCTGTATAGATGTGTGTGTGTGATTGTGTCTGTATAGATGTCTGTGTATTGTGTCTGTATAGATGTGTGTGTATTGTGTCTGTATAGATGTGTGCATAGATGTCTATTGTGTCTGTATAGATGTGTCTGTGTATTGTGTCTGTATAGATGTCTGTGTATTGTGTCTGTATAGATGTCTGTGTATTGTGTCTGTATAGATGTGTCTGTGTATTGTGTCTGTATAGATGTCTGTGTATTGTGTCTGTATAGATGTCTGTGTATTGTGTCTGTATAGATGTGTGTGTATTGTGTCTGTATAGATGTCTGTGTGTATTGTGTCTGTATAGATGTCTGTGTATTGTGTCTGTATAGATGTCTGTGTATTGTGTCTGTATAGATGTCTGTGTATTGTGTCTGTATAGATGTCTGTGTATTGTGTCTGTATAGATGTGTGTGTATTGTGTCTGTATAGATGTGTGTGTATTGTGTCTGTATAGATGTCTGTGTATTGTGTCTGTATAGATGTGTGTGTGTATTGTGTCTGTATAGATGTGTGTGTATTGTGTCTGTATAGATGTGTGTGTATTGTGTCTGTATAGATGTGTGTGTATTGTGTCTGTATAGATGTGTGTGTATTGTGTCTGTATAGATTTGTGTGTATTGTGTCTGTATAGATGTGTGTGTGTATTGTGTCTGTATAGATGTTGTGTGTATTGTGTCTGTATAGATGTGTGTGTATTGTGTCTGTATAGATGTCTGTGTATTGTGTCTGTATAGATGTCTGTGTATTGTGTCTGTATAGATGTCTGTGTATTGTGTCTGTATAGATGTGTGTGTGTTGTGTCTGTATAGATGTGTGTATTGTGTCTGTATAGATGTGTCTGTGTATTGTGTCTGTATAGATGTCTGTGTATTGTGTCTGTATAGATGTCTGTGTATTGTGTTTGTATAGATGTCTGTGTATTGTGTCTGTATAGATGTCTGTGTATTGTGTCTGTATAGATGTGTGTATTGTGTCTGTATAGATGTGTGTGTATTGTGTCTGTATAGATGTGTGTGTATTGTGTCTGTATAGATGTCTGTGTATTGTGTCTGTATAGATGTCTGTGTATTGTGTCTGTATAGATGTCTGTGTATTGTGTCTGTATAGATGTCTGTGTATTGTGTCTGTATAGATGTCTGTGTATTGTGTCTGTATAGATGTCTGTGTATTGTGTCTGTATAGATGTGTGTGTATTGTGTCTGTATAGATGTGTGTGTATTGTGTCTGTATAGATGTCTGTGTATTGTGTCTGTATAGATGTCTGTGTATTGTGTCTGTATAGATGTGTGTGTATTGTGTCTGTATAGATGTGTGTGTATTGTGTCTGTATAGATGTCTGTGTATTGTGTCTGTATAGATGTGTGTGTATTGTGTCTGTATAGATGTGTGTGTATTGTGTCTGTATAGATGTGTGTGTATTGTGTCTGTATAGATGTCTGTGTATTGTGTCTGTATAGATGTGTGTGTATTGTGTCTGTATAGATGTGTGTATTGTGTCTGTATAGATGTGTGTGTATTGTGTCTGTATAGATGTGTGTGTATTATGTCTGTATAGATGTCTCTGTATTGTGTCTGTATAGATGTCTGTGTATTGTGTCTGTATAGATGTGTGTATGTACATAGTGACTCCACCAGCAGAACAGTGAGTGCAGCTCTGGAGTATAATACAGGATGTAACTCAGGATCAGTACAGGATAAGTATTGTATGTACACAGTGACTCCACCAGCAGAATAGTGAGTGCAGCTCTGGAGTATAATACAGGATGTAACTCAGGATCAGTACAGGATAAGTATTGTATGTACACAGTGACTCCACCAGCAGAATAGTGAGTGCAGCTCTGGAGTATAATACAGGATATAACTGAGGATCAGTACAGGATAAGTAATGTATTGTATCACAGTGACTCCACCAGCAGAATAGTGAGTGCAGCTCTGGAGTATAATAAGGATGTAACTCAGGATCAGTACAGAATAAGTAATGTAATTTATGTACACAGTGACTCCACCAGCAGAATAGTGAGTGCAGCTCTGGAGTATAATACAGGATGTAACTCAGGATCAGTACAGGATAAGTAATGTATGTACACAGTGACTGCACCAGCAGAATAGTGAGTGCAGCTCTCGAGTATAATATAGGATGTAACTCAGGATCAGTACAGGATAAGTAATGTATGTACACAGTGACTCCACCAGCAGAATAGTGAGTGCAGCTCTCGAGTATAATACAGGATGTAACTCAGGATCAGTACAGGATAAGTAATTTAATGTATGTACACAGTGACTCCACCAGCAGAATAGTGAGTGCAGCTCTGGAGTATAATACAGGATGTAACTCAGGATCAGTACAGGATAAGTAATGTAATGTATGTACACAGTGACTGCACCAGCAGAATAGTGAGTGCAGCTCTGGAGTATAATACAGGATGTAACTCAGGATCAGTATAGGATAAGTAATGTATGTACACAGTGACTCCACCGGCAGAATAGTGGCGCAGCTCTGGAGTATATTACAGGATATAACTCAGGATCAGTACAGGATAAGTAATGTATGTACACAGTGACTCCACCAGCAGAATAGTGAGTGCAGCTCTGGAGTATAATACAGGATGTAACTCAGGATCAGTACAGGATAAGTAATGAATGTACACAGTGATTCCACCAGCAGAATAGTGAGTGCAGCTCTGGAGTATAATACAGGATGTAACTCAGGATCAGTACAGGATAAGTAATGTATGTACACAGTGACTGCACCAGCAGAACTGTGAGTGCAGCTCTGGAGTATAATACAGGATGTAACTCAGGATCAGTACAGGATAAGTAATGTATGTACACAGTGACTGCACCAGCAGAATAGTGAGTGCAGCTCTGGAATATAATACAGGATGTAACTCAGGATCAGTACAGGATAAGTAATGTATGTACACAGTGACTCCACCAGCAGAATAGTGAGTGCAGCTCTGGAGTATAATACAGGATGTAACTCAGGATCAGTACAAGATAAGTAATGTAATGCATGTACACAGTGACTCCACCAGCAGAATAGTGAGTGCAGCTCTGGAGTATAATACAGGATGTAACTCAGGATCAGTACAAGATAAGTAATGTAATGTATGTACACAGTGGCTCCACCAGCAGAATAGTGAGTGCAGCTCTGAAGTATAATACAGGATGTAACTCAGGATCAGTACAAGATAAGTAATGTATGTACACAGTGACTCCACCAGCAGAATAGTGAGTGCAGCTCTGGAGTATAATACAGGATGTAACTCAGGATCAGTACAGGATAAGTAATGTATGTACACAGTGACTGCACCAGCAGAATAGTGAGTGCAGCTCTCGAGTATAATATAGGATGTAACTCAGGATCAGTACAGGATAAGTAATGTATGTACACAGTGACTCCACCAGCAGAATAGTGAGTGCAGCTCTCGAGTATAATACAGGATGTAACTCAGGATCAGTACAGGATAAGTAATTTAATGTATGTACACAGTGACTCCACCAGCAGAATAGTGAGTGCAGCTCTGGAGTATAATACAGGATGTAACTCAGGATCAGTACAGGATAAGTAATGTAATGTATGCACAGTGACTGCACCAGCAGAATAGTGAGTGCAGCTCTGGAGTATAATACAGGATGTAACTCAGGATCAGTATAGGATAAGTAATGTATGTACACAGTGACTCCACCGGCAGAATAGTGAGCTGCAGCTCTGGAGTATATTACAGGATATAACTCAGGATCAGTACAGGATAAGTAATGTATGTACACAGTGACTCCACCAGCAGAATAGTGAGTGCAGCTCTGGAGTATAATACAGGATGTAACTCAGGATCAGTACAGGATAAGTAATGAATGTACACAGTGATTCCACCAGCAGAATAGTGAGTGCAGCTCTGGAGTATAATACAGGATGTAACTCAGGATCAGTACAGGATAAGTAATGTATGTACACAGTGACTGCACCAGCAGAACTGTGAGTGCAGCTCTGGAGTATAATACAGGATGTAACTCAGGATCAGTACAGGATAAGTAATGTATGTACACAGTGACTGCACCAGCAGAATAGTGAGTGCAGCTCTGGAATATAATACAGGATGTAACTCAGGATCAGTACAGGATAAGTAATGTATGTACACAGTGACTCCACCAGCAGAATAGTGAGTGCAGCTCTGGAGTATAATACAGGATGTAACTCAGGATCAGTACAAGATAAGTAATGTAATGCATGTACACAGTGACTCCACCAGCAGAATAGTGAGTGCAGCTCTGGAGTATAATACAGGATGTAACTCAGGATCAGTACAAGATAAGTAATGTAATGTATGTACACAGTGACTCCACCAGCAGAATAGTGAGTGCAGCTCTGGAGTATAATACAGGATGTAACTCAGGATCAGTACAAGATAAGTAATGTATGTACACAGTGACTGCACCAGCAGAATAGTGAGTGCAGCTCTGGAGTATAATACAGGATGTAACTCAGGATCAGTACAGGATAAGTAATGTATGTACACAGTGACTGCACCAGCAGAAAAGTGAGTGCAGCTCTGGAGTATAATACAGGATGTAACTCAGGATCAGTACAAGATAAGTAATGTAATGCATGTACACAGTGACTCCACCAGCAGAATAGTGAGTGCAGCTCTGGAGTATAATACAGGATGTAACTCAGGATCAGTACAGGATAAGTAATGTATGTACACAGTGACTGCACCAGCAGAATAGTGAGTGCAGCTCTGGAGTATAATATAGGATGTAACTCAGGATCAGTACAGGATAAGTAATGTATGTACACAGTGACTCCACCAGCAGAATAGTGAGTGCAGCTCTCGGAGTATAATACAGGATGTAACTCAGGATCAGTACAGGATAAGTAATTTAATGTATGTACACAGTGACTCCACCAGCAGAATAGTGAGTGCAGCTCTGGAGTATAATACAGGATGTAACTCAGGATCAGTACAGGATAAGTAATGTAATGTATGTACACAGTGACTGCACCAGCAGAATAGTGAGTGCAGCTCTGGAGTATAATACAGGATGTAACTCAGGATCAGTATAGGATAAGTAATGTATGTACACAGTGACTCCACCGGCCAGAATAGTGAGCGCAGCTCTGGAGTATAATACAGGATGTAACTCAGGATCAGTACAGGATAAGTAATGTATGTACACAGTGACTCCACCAGCAGAATAGTGAGTGCAGCTCTGGAGTATAATACAGGATGTAACTCAGGATCAGTACAGGATAAGTAATGAATGTACACAGTGATTCCACCAGCAGAATAGTGAGTGCAGCTCTGGAGTATAATACAGGATGTAACTCAGGATCAGTACAGGATAAGTAATGTATGTACACAGTGACTCCACCAGCAGAACTAGTGAGTGCAGCTCTGGGTATAATACAGGATGTAACTCAGGATCAGTACAGGATAAGTAATTTAATGTATGTACACAGTGACTCCACCAGCAGAATAGTGAGTGCAGCTCTGGAGTATAATACAGGATGTAACTCAGGATCAGTACAGGATAAGTAATGTATGTACACAGTGACTCCACCAGCAGAATAGTGAGTGCAGCTCTGGAGTATAATACAGGATGTAACTCAGGATCAGTACAGGATAAGTAATGTAATGCATGTACACAGTGACTCCACCGGCAGAATAGTGAGTGCAGCTCTGGAGTATAATACAGGATGTAACTCAGGATCAGTACAGGATAAGTAATGTAATGTATGTACACAGTGGCTCCACCAGCAGAATAGTGAGTGCAGCTCTGAAGTATAATACAGGATGTAACTCAGGATCAGTACAGGATAAGTAATGAATGTACACAGTGACTGCCACCAGCAGAATAGTGAGTGCAGCTCTGGAGTATAATACAGGATGTAACTCAGGATCAGTACAGGATAAGTAATGTATGTACACAGTGACTGCACCAGCAGAACTGTGAGTGCAGCTCTGGAGTATAATACAGGATGTAACTCAGGATCAGTACAGGATAAGTAATGTAATGCATGTACACAGTGACTGCACCAGCAGAATAGTGAGTGCAGCTCTGGAGTATAATACAGGATGTAACTCAGGATCAGTACAAGATAAGTAATGTATGTACACAGTGACTGCACCAGCAGAATAGTGAGTGCAGCTCTGGAGTATAATACAGGATGTAACTCAGGATCAGTACAAGATAAGTAATGTAATGCATGTACACAGTGACTCCACCAGCAGAATAGTGAGTGCAGCTCTGGAGTATAATACAGGATGTAACTCAGGATCAGTACAGGATAAGTAATGTAATGTATGTACACAGTGGCTCCACCAGCAGAATAGTGAGTGCAGCTCTGAAGTATAATACAGGATGTAACTCAGGATCAGTACAAGATAAGTAATGTATGTACACAGTGACTGCACCAGCAGAATAGGAGTGCAGCTCTGGAGTATAATACAGGATGTAACTCCAGGATCAGTACAGGATAAGTAATGTATGTACACAGTGACTGCACCAGCAGAAAAGTGAGTGCAGCTCTGGAGTATAATACAGGATGTAACTCAGGATCAGTACAAGATAAGTAATGTAATGCATGTACACAGTGACTCCACCAGCAGAATAGTGAGTGCAGCTCTGGAGTATAATACAGGATGTAACTCAGGATCAGTACAGGATAAGTAATGTATGTACACAGTGACTGCACCAGCAGAATAGTGAGTGCAGCTCTCGAGTATAATATAGGATGTAACTCAGGATCAGTACAGGATAAGTAATGTATGTACACAGTGACTCCACCAGCAGAATAGTGAGTGCAGCTCTCGAGTATAATACAGGATGTAACTCAGGATCAGTACAGGATAAGTAATTTAATGTATGTACACAGTGACTCCACCCAGCAGAATAGTGAGTGCAGCTCTGGAGTATAATACAGGATGTAACTCAGGATCAGTACAGGATAAGTAATGTAATGTATGTACACAGTGACTGCACCAGCAGAATAGTGAGTGCAGCTCTGGAGTATAATACAGGATGTAACTCAGGATCAGTATAGGATAAGTAATGTGATGTACACAGTGACTCCACCGGCCAGAATAGTGAGCGCAGCTCTGGAGTATATTACAGGATATAACTCAGGATCAGTACAGGATAAGTAATGTATGTACACAGTGACTCCACCCAGCAGAATAGTGAGTGCAGCTCTGGAGTATAATACAGGATGTAACTCAGGATCAGTACAGGATAAGTAATGAATGTACACAGTGATTCCACCAGCAGAATAGTGAGTGCAGCTCTGGAGTATAATACAGGATGTAACTCCAGGATCAGTACAGGATAAGTAATGTATGTACACAGTGACTGCACCAGCAGAACTGTGAGTGCAGCTCTGGAGTATAATACAGGATGTAACTCAGGATCAGTACAGGATAAGTAATGTATGTACACAGTGACTGCACCAGCAGAATAGTGAGTGCAGCTCTGGAATATAATACAGGATGTAACTCTGGATCAGTACAGGATAAGTAATGTATGTACACAGTGACTCCACCAGCAGAATAGTGAGTGCAGCTCTGGAGTATAATACAGGATGTAACTCAGGATCAGTACAAGATAAGTAATGTAATGCATGTACACAGTGACTCCACCAGCAGAATAGTGAGTGCAGCTCTGGAGTATAATACAGGATGTAACTCAGGATCAGTACAAGATAAGTAATGTAATGTATGTACACAGTGGCTCCACCAGCAGAATAGTGAGTGCAGCTCTGAAGTATAATACAGGATGTAACTCTAGGATACAGTACAAGATAAGTAATGTATGTACACAGTGACTGCACCAGCAGAATAGAGAGTGCAGCTCTGGAGTATAATACAGGATGTAACTCAGGATCAGTACAGGATAAGTAATGTATGTACACAGTGACTGCACCAGCAGAAAAGTGAGTGCAGCTCTGGAGTATAATACAGGATGTAACTCAGGATCAGTACAAGATAAGTAATGTAATGCATGTACACAGTGACTCCACCAGCAGAATAGTGAGTGCAGCTCTGGAGTATAATACAGGATGTAACTCAGGATCAGTACAAGATAAGTAATGTATGTACACAGTGACTGCACCAGCAGAATAGTGAGTGCAGCTCTGGAGTATAATACAGGATGTAACTCAGGATCAGTACAGGATAAGTAATGTATGTACACAGTGACTGCACCAGCAGAAAAGTGAGTGCAGCTCTGGAGTATAATACAGGATGTAACTCAGGATCAGTACAGGATAAGTAATGTATGGACAAAGGTATCCAAATGTCGACGTGTATTCACTGCTTTTTCACCCAGTTTGATACAATACTGGATTTGCAGTTTGATACATGTACACAATAAAAAGCAGTGTGTGAACGAGGCCTTGCTTATGAGGTACATGCCATCTTATAGAGAATATGTAAGCTTTGTCCTCGTGGATATGGAGCGGCACATGTCCAGCTTCCATTCTCCTGCAGAGCCTGACGGCTGGGTCTTGCCACTAGATCTCTGCGGTATTTTGAGTCTCTGACATCACAGATTTACTGGGAGCCGGCGTTACATACTATATATAGTCCCAGGAGCAGCCGACAGCGAGCACCGCAGCGTTTCATTCATAGCGCTACTGCATGCATTCCTGGAAATCAGCTATCTAGATAGAAAGTACCATGGACCCCATGTGTGGCCAATAGTCTGATCTTCCTGGGGAGAGGTCTGTATTCTGTATGAAGAGTCACTCAGTGTGCGGTATGAGGGGCCCAGAGGTGTTGTCATAGCCTCATATCCAGCTGCCTATGGGTAAGATCTACCACAGGTATAGTACACAACTATAGTGCCAGTGTCACACACTGTTCCTCAAATTCTACATAGCAGACAGTATTATAGTAGTTATATTCTTGTACATAGGAGGCAGTATTATAGTAGTTATATTCTTTGTACATTGGAGGCAGTATTATAGTGGTTATATTCTTGTACATAGGAGGCAGTATTATAGTAGTTATATTCTTGTACATAGGGTCAGTATTATAGTAGTTATATTCTTGTACATAGGAAGCAGTATTATAGTAGTTATATTCTTGTACAGAGGAGCAGAATTATAGTAGTTATATTCTTGTACATAGGAGCAGTATTATAGTAGTTATATTCTTGTACATCGAACAGTATTATAGTAGTTATATTCTTGTACATAGAGCAGCATTATAGTAGTTATATTCTTGTACATAGGAGCAGTATTATAGTAGTTATATTCTTGTACATAGGAACAGTATTATAGTAGTTATATTCTTGTACATAGGAGGCAGTATTATAGTAGTTATATTCTTGTACATAGGAGGCAGTATTATAGTAGTTATATTCTTGTACATAGGGGCAGTATTATAGTAGTTATATTCTTGTACATAGGAGGCATTATTATAGTAGTTATATTCTTGTACATAGGAGCAGTATTATAGTAGTTATATTCCTTGTACATAGGAGCAGTATTATAGTAGTTATATTCTTGTAACATAGAAGGCAGTATTATAGTAGTTATATTCCTTGTACATAGGAGACAGTATTATAGTAGTTATATTCTTGTACATAGGAGCAGTATTATAGATAGTTATATTCTTGTACATAGGAGCAGTATTATAGTAGTTATATTCTTGTACATAGGAGCAGTATTATAGTAGTTATATTCATGTCACATAGGAGCAGTATTATATAGTTATATTCTTGTACATAGGAGCAGTATTATAGTAGTTATATTCTTGTACATAGGAGCAGTATTATAGTAGTTATATTCTTGTACATTGGATCAGTATTATAGAAGTTATATTCTTGCAACATAGGAGCAGTATTATAGTAGTTATATTCTTGTACATAGGAGCAGTATTATAGTAGTTATATTCTTTGTACATAGGAGCAGTATTATAGTAGTTATATTCTTGTACATAGGGGCAGTATTATAGTAGTTATATCTCTTGCAACATTAGGAGCAGCATTATAGTAGTTATATTCTTGTATATACGAGCAGTATTATAGTAGATATATTCTTGTACATAGGTGGAGTATTATAGTAGTTATATCTCTTGTACATAGGGCAGTATTATAGTAGTTATATCTCTTGTACATAGGAGGGAGTATTATAGTAGTTATATTCTTGTACATAGGGGCAGCATTATAGTAGTTATATTCTTGTACATAGGGGGCAGTATTATAGTAGTTATATTCTTGTACATAGGGGCAGTATTATAGTAGTTATATTCTTGTACATAGGAGGCAGTATTATAGTAGTTATATTCTTGTACATAGGAGGCAGTATTATAGTAGTTATATTCCTGTACATAGGAGCAGTATTATAGTAGTTATATTCTTGTACATAGGAGCAGTATTATAGTAGTTATATTCTTGTACATAGGAGCAGTATTATAGTAGTTATATTCTTGTACATAGGAGCAGTATTATAGTAGTTATATTCCTGTATATAGGACAGTATTATAGTAGTTATATTCTTGTACATAGGAGCAGTATTATAGTAGTTATATTCTTGTATATACGAGCAGTATTATAGTAGATATATTCTTGTACATAGGTGGGAGCATTATAGTAGTTATATTCCTTGTACATAGGGGCAGTATTATAGTAGTTATATTCTTGTACATAGGAGGGAGTATTATAGTAGTTATATTCCTGTACATAGGGGCAGTATTATAGTAGTTATATTCTTGGTACATAGGGGGCAGTATTATAGTAGTTATATCTCTTGTACATAGGGCAGTATTATAGTAGTTATATTCTTGTCACATAGGAGTGCAGTATTATAGTAGTTATATTCTTGTACATAGGAGGCAGTATTATAGTAGTTATATTCCTGTAACATAGGAGCAGTATTATAGTAGTTATATTCTTGTACATAGGAGCAGTATTATAGTAGTTATATTCTTGTACATAGGAGCAGTATTATAGTAGTTATATTCTTGTACATAGGAGCAGTATTATAGTAGTTATATTCTTGTACATAGGAGCAGTATTATAGTAGTTATATTCTTGTACATAGGAGCAGTATTATAGTACAAACACAGAACCAGAGATAGGTGCACGCTGCCGTCACACTAAACCCTCACACTGATGTTAAAAAGTGAGAGTTAGTTCGACATATCCTACTAGGAGGACATGTCTTAAGCCTCGGGCACCAGCGTCAAGGTCTCTCAAGTAGCCCGAGGGCCTAACACTCACCTACCTGCGCCATATGGGCGATATCAGGGGCCAGTGGGCAGTACAGGAGCATTAGGACGACTCACAAACATCTCCTCTGTTACCTCCAGCATGTAGCCATGCTTGCAATGGGAGGTGGGAGGTGTCTATGAGCCCCTACCCAAGACTGACTGATATAGCCCAAAGGCCTAGCAGGTGCACCCAAATGTGACCTGAAGATGAAAAACAGAGCACATTTAAATTGGAGTTTATACACCTCCATACATATATATATATATATAAACCATCAAAAAATGTGGTGATAAGAAAGCAGGATGCGCTCATACCCATATGCAGTTGTGCATTTCTATAGGGAGCACATCCTGCACTTGTCAATCCGTTGCTAATGGCAATCACCAGCAAAAAATGCATACAATGGATGATGCCAGCAGCGGACTACATAGTAGTTATATCTCTTGTACATAGGAGGGAGCATTATAGTAGTTATATTCTTGTATATAGAGCAGTATTATAGTAGTTATATTCTTGTACATAGAGGCAGTATTATAGTAGTTATATTCTTGTAGCATAGGAGCAGTATTATAGTAATTATATTCTTGTACATAGGAGCAGTATTATAGTAGTTATATTCTTGTACATAGGAGCAGTAATATAGTAGTTATATTCTTGTACATAGGAGCAGTATTATAGTAGTTATATTCTTGTACATAGGAGCAGTATTATAGTAGTTATATTCTTGTACATAGGAAGCAGCATTATAGAAGTATAGATGTCTGTGTATTGTGTCTGTATAGATGTGTGTATGTACATAGTGACTCCACCAGCAGAACAGTGAGTGCAGCTCTGGAGTATAATACAGGATGTAACTCAGGATCAGTACAGGATAAGTATTGTATGTACACAGTGACTCCACCAGCAGAATAGTGAGTGCAGCTCTGGAGTATAATACAGGATGTAACTCAGGATCAGTACAGGATAAGTAATGTAATGTGACACAGTGACTGCACCAGCAGAATAGTGAGTGCAGCTCTGGAGTATAATACAGGATATAACTCAGGATCAGTACAGGATAGAAGTAATGTATGTACACAGTGACTGCACCAGCAGAATAGTGAGTGCAGCTCTGGAGTATAATACAGGATGTAACTCAGGATCAGTACAGGATAAGTAATGTAATGTATGTACACAGTGACTGCACCAGCAGAATAGTGAGTGCAGCTCTGGAGTATAATACAGGATGTAACTCAGGATCAGTATAGGATAAGTAATGTATGTACACAGTGACTCCACCAGCAGAATAGTGAGCGCAGCTCTCGAGTATATTACAGGATGTAACTCAGGATCAGTACAGGATAAGTAAATGTATGTACACAGTGACTCCACCAGCAGAATAGTGAGTGCAGCTCTGGAGTATAATACAGGATGTAACTCAGGATCAGTACAGGATAAGTAATGTAATGTATGTACACAGTGACTGCACCAGCAGAATAGTGAGTGCAGCTCTGGAGTATAATACAGGATGTAACTCAGGATCAGTACAGGATAAGTAATGTATGTACACAGTGACTCCACCAGCAGAACTAGTGAGTGCAGCTCTGGAGTATAATACAGGATGTAACTCAGGATCAGTACAGGATAAGTAATGTATGTACACAGTGACTGCACCAGCAGAATAGTGAGTGCAGCTCTGGAGTATAATACAGGATGTAACTCAGGATCAGTACAGGATAAGTAATGTATGTACACAGTGACTCCACCAGCAGAATAGTGAGTGCAGCTCTGGAGTATAATACAGGATGTAACTCAGGATCAGTACAAGATAAGTAATGTCATGTACACAGTGACTCCACCAGCAGAATAGTGAGTGCAGCTCTGGAGTATAATACAGGATGTAACTCAGGATCAGTACAAGATAAGTAATGTAATGTATGTACACAGTGACTCCACCAGCAGAATAGTGAGTGCAGCTCTGGAGTATAATACAGGATGTAACTCAGGATCAGTACAAGATAAGTAATGTATGTACACAGTGACTGCACCAGCAGAATAGAGAGTGCAGCTCTGGAGTATAATACAGGATGTAACTCAGGATCAGTACAGGATAAGTAATGTATGTACACAGTGACTGCACCAGCAGAAAAGTGAGTGCAGCTCTGGAGTATAATACAGGATGTAACTCAGGATCAGTACAAGATAAGTAATGTAATGCATGTACACAGTGACTCCACCAGCAGAATAGTGAGTGCAGCTCTGGAGTATAATACAGGATGTAACTCAGGATCAGTACAAGATAAGTAATGTATGTACACAGTGACTGCACCAGCAGAATAGTGAGTGCAGCTCTGGAGTATAATACAGGATGTAACTCAGGATCAGTACAGGATAAGTAATGTATGTACACAGTGACTGCACCAGCAGAAAAGTGAGTGCAGCTCTGGAGTATAATACAGGATGTAACTCAGGATCAGTACAGGATAAGTAATGTATGGACAAAGGTATCCAAATGTCGACGTGTATTCACTGCTTTTTCACCCAGTTTGATACAATACCGGGATTTGCAGTTTGATACATGTACACAATAAAAAGCAGTGTGTGAACGAGGTCTTGCTTATGAGGTACATGCCATCTTATAGAGAATATGTAAGCTTTGTCCTCGTGGATATGGAGCTGCACATGTCCAGCTTCCATTCTCCTGCAGAGCCTGACGGCTGGGTCTTGCCACTAGATCTCTGCGGTATTTTGAGTCTCTGACATCACAGATTTACTGGAGCCGGCGTTACATACTATATATAGTCCCAGGAGCAGCCGACAGCGAGCACCGCGCGTTTCATTCATAGCGCTACTGCATGCATTCCTGGAAATCAGCTATCTAGATAGAAAGTACCATGGACCCCATGTGTGGCCAATAGTCTGATCTTCCTGGGGAGAGGTCTGTATTCTGTATGAAGAGTCACTCAGTGTGCGGTATGAGGGGCCCAGAGGTGTTGTCATAGCCTCATATCCAGCTGCCTATGGGTAAGATCTACCGCAGGTATAGTACACAACTATAGTGCCAGTGTCACACACTGTTCCTCAAATTCTACATAGCAGACAGTATTATAGTAGTTATATTCTTGTACATAGGAGGCAGTATTATAGTAGTTATATTCCTGTACATAGGAGCAGTATTATAGTAGTTATATTCTTGTACATAGGAGCAGTATTATAGTAGTTATATTCTTGTACATTGGAGGCAGTATTATAGTGGTTATATTCTTGTACATAGGAGGCAGTATTATAGTAGTTATATTCTTGTACATAGGGTCAGTATTATAGTAGTTATA
This sequence comes from Bufotes viridis, assembly GCA_033119425.1. Classification (NCBI taxonomy): domain Eukaryota; kingdom Metazoa; phylum Chordata; class Amphibia; order Anura; family Bufonidae; genus Bufotes; species Bufotes viridis. The sequence goes on along the minus strand of CM065592.1, from coordinate 13,593,016 downwards.
TTCTTGTACATAGGAAGCAGTATTATAGTAGTTATATTCTTGTACAGAGGAGCAGAATTATAGTAGTTATATTCTTGTACATAGGAGCAGTATTATAGTAGTTATATTCTTGTACATCGGAGCAGTATTATAGTAGTTATATTCTTGTACATAGGAGCAGTATTATAGTAGTTATATTCTTGTACATAGGAGCAGTATTATAGTAGTTATATTCTTGTACATAGGAGCAGTATTATAGTAGTTATATTCTTGTACATAGGAGGCAGTATTATAGTAGTTATATTCTTGTACATAGGAGGCAGTATTATAGTAGTTATATTCTTGTACATAGGGGCAGTATTATAGTAGTTATATTCTTGTACATAGGAGGCAGTATTATAGTAGTTATATTCTTGTACATAGGAGCAGTATTATAGTAGTTATATTCTTGTACATAGAAGGCAGTATTATAGTAGTTATATTCTTGTACATAGGAGCAGTATTATAGTAGTTATATTCTTGTACATAGGAGCAGTATTATAGTAGTTATATTCTTGTACATAGGAGCAGTATTATAGTAGTTATATTCTTGTACATAGGAGCAGTATTATAGTAGTTATATTCATGTACATAGGAGCAGTATTATAGTAGTTATATTCTTGTACATAGGAGCAGTATTATAGTAGTTATATTCTTGTACATAGGAGCAGTATTATAGTAGTTATATTCTTGTACATATGGAGCAGTATTATAGTAGTTATATTCTTGTACATAGGAGCAGTATTATAGTAGTTATATTCTTGTACATAGGAGCAGTATTATAGTAGTTATATTCTTGTACATAGGAGCAGTATTATAGTAGTTATATTCTTGTACATAGGAGCAGTATTATAGTAGTTATATTCTTGTACATAGGGGCAGTATTATAGTAGTTATATTCTTGTACATAGGAGCAGTATTATAGTAGTTATATTCTTGTACATAGGAGCAGTATTATAGTAGTTATATTCTTGTACATAGGAGCAGTATTATAGTAGTTATATTCTTGTACATAGGAGCAGTATTATAGTAGTTATATTCTTGTACATAGGAGCAGTATTATAGTAGTTATATTCTTGTACATAGGAGCAGTATTATAGTAGTTATATTCTTGTACATAGGAGGAGTATTATAGTAGATATATTCTTGTACATAGGTGGCAGTATTATAGTAGTTATATTCTTGTACATAGGGGGCAGTATTATAGTAGTTATATTCTTGTACATAGGAGGCAGTATTATAGTAGTTATATTCTTGTACATAGGAGGCAGTATTATAGTAGTTATATTCTTGTACATAGGAGGCAGTATTATAGTAGTTATATTCTTGTACATAGGAGCAGTATTATAGTAGTTATATTCTTGTACATAGGAGGCAGTATTATAGTAGTTATATTCTTGTATATAGGAGCAGTATTATAGTAGTTATATTCTTGTACATAGGAGCAGTATTATAGTAGTTATATTCTTGTACATAGGAGCAGTATTATAGTAGTTATATTCTTGTACATAGGAGCAGTATTATAGTAGTTATATTCTTGTACATAGGAGCAGTATTATAGTAGTTATATTCTTGTACATAGGAGCAGTATTATAGTAGTTATATTCTTGTACATAGGAGCAGTATTATAGTACAAACACAGAACCAGAGATAGGTGCACGCTGCCGTCACACTAAACCCTCACACTGATGTTAAAAATTGAGAGTTAGTTCGACATATCCTACTAGGAGGACATGTCTTAAGCCTCGGGCACCAGCGTCAAGGTTTCTTAAGTAGTCCGAGGGCCCTAACACTCACCTACCTGCGCCATATGGGCGATATCAGGGGCCAGTGGGCAATTACAGGAGCATTAGGACGACTCACAAACATCTCCTCTGTTACCTCCAGCATGTAGCCATGCTTGCAATGGGAGGTGGGAGGTGTCTATGAGCCCTACCCAAGACTGACTGATATAGCCCAAGGCTTAGCAGGTGCACCCAAATGTGACCTGAAGATGAAAAACAGGCACATTTAAATTGGAGTTTATACACCTCCATACATATGTATATATAAACCATCAAAAATGTGGTGATAAGAAAGCAGGATGCGCTCATACCCATATGCAGTTGTGCATTTCTATAGGGGAGCACATCCTGCACTTGTAGTCCGTTGCTAATGGCAATCACCAGCAAAAATGCATACAATGGATGATGCCAGCAACGGACTACATAGTAGTTATATTCTTGTACATAGGAGGGAGTATTATAGTAGTTATATTCCTGTATATAGGAGCAGTATTATAGTAGTTATATTCTTGTACATAGGAGCATTATTATAGTAGTTATATTCTTGTACATAGGAGCAGTATTATAGTAGTTATATTCTTGTACATAGGAGCAGTATTATAGTAGTTATATTCTTGTACATAGGAGCAGTATTATAGCAGTTCTATTCTTGTACATAGGAAGCAGTATTATAGTAGTTATATTCTTGTACATAGGAGCAGTATTATAGTAGTTATATTCTTGTACATAGGAAGCAGTATTATAGTAGTTATATTCTTGTACATAGGAGCAGTATTATAGTAGTTATATTCTTGTACATAGGAGACAGTATTATAGTAGTTATATTCTTGTACATAGGAGCAGTATTATAGCAGTTCTATTCTTGTACATAGGAAGCAGTATTATAGTAGTTATATTCTTGTACATAGGAGCAGTATTATAGTAGTTATATTCTTGTACATAGGAAGCAGTATTATAGTAGTTATATTCTTGTACATAGGAGCAGTATTATAGTGAGTTATATTCTTGTACATAGGAGCAGTATTATAGCAGTTCTATTCTTGTACATAGGAAGCAGTATTATAGTAGTTATATTCTTGTACATAGGAGCAGTATTATAGTAGTTATATTCTTGTACATAGGAAGCAGTATTATAGTAGTTATATTCTTGTACATAGGAGCAGTATTATAGTAGTTATATTCTTGTACATAGGAGGCAGTATTATAGTAGTTATATTCTTGTACATAGGAGCAGTATTATAGTAGTTATATTCTTGTACATAGGAGCAGTATTATAGTAGTTATATTCTTGTACATAGGAGCAGTATTATAGTAGTTATATTCTTGTACATAGGAGCAGTATTATAGTAGTTATATTCTTGTACATAGGAGCAGTATTATAGTAGTTATAGGTGTAGATAGTTAAGTGTCTGTTTTTTAATCTTATGGGAGGATGCTGGGAGTTATAGTTCTCCACTATATCCAGGACTTATTTCGTAGGCATGTTGCGATGTGTTTTGTGGCTCACCTCTTGCCTCGTTGCTGACATAACTCATTGTTCTGTTTCTCATTTGTTTTTGTAGTTACATCTCGACTCTCCCAGCCACCATCCCCCCCGTCGAGCTGTCCATCTCCCCCCATCCCTGCCGGTAAAGTCATCTCTCCATCTCAGAAGCTCAGCAAGAAGGCGCTGAAACAGGTAACTGTGATGAGGGGTTCATCTGTACACATCGGTGGATGGTCACTTATCCATGTTCATCACTCCCATCATCCATAGTGATTACTGTGTCTTACATTTTCATGGATGTAATCCTTCTCTTGTGTAGGTTCTGGGTAAGTTGGGTGATGAGTATTATGGCTGACATTATTCCTCATAGTAATGATCCTGCTTTCTTAGGCTCCTGAATTTCATTTCTGTCAGGGTGTCTGATATTTTAGTTGCTCTTTCTGTCTCTTAGCCATTTTTTACCTCGGGGTGGATTCTTGTAGAATCTGGGAATACAATCATTTGATGCCTGTTTTGGCTGTAGGATTGTTCTCTGCAGCCATTTCATTCTTCAGGGATCAAAATATGTTGTCAGTTCAACGGCTGGAGGTTTGGTGCCCTCTGGTGGACAAACATGTGTACAGCGTCTGGTTTTGGAGGAGAAACAAACATTAAAAACTGTATCTGCCCTCGACATGTTTCGCCAGTGACCTGGCTTCATCAGGGGTTTGGGCAGAATTGAGGACGCCTGCCATTTTCGGGGTATAAAAGACCCCTGTCTATTGATTGACAAAGAAGGCATCCATTCACACTTGTGGGAGTGGGCTCAAATCGCTAGAAGGAGCCTATCATATTATACTGTATCCCATCTTACTCTGATGTCCTGGGATGTATATAATACAGTGTACTCCATCTTTCTCTGATGTGTTGGTGTGTTTATAATACACTGTACCCCATATTTTTCTGATGTGTGGGGTGTATATAATACAGTGTACTCCATCTTTCTCTGATGTGTGGGGTGTATATAATACAGTGTACTCCATCTTTCTCTGATGTGTGGGGTGTATATAATACAGTGTACCCCATATTTTTATGATGTGTTGAGGTGTATATAAAGTACAGTGTGCTCCATCATTCTCTGATGTGTGGGGTGTATATAATACAGTGTGCTCCATCTCTCTCTGATGTGTTGGGGTGTATATAATACAGTGTAACCCATCTTTTTCTAATGTGTAGGGGTGTTTATAATACACTGTACCCCATATTTTTCTGATGTGTTGGGGTGTATATAATACAGTGTACTCCATCTTTCTCTGATGTGTGGGGTGTATGTAATACAGTGTACTCCATCTTTCTCTGATGTGTAGGGGTGTATATAATACACTGTACCCCATCTTTTTCTAATGTGTAGGGGTGTATATAATACACTGTACCCCATATTTTTATGATGTGTTGAGGTGTATATAATACAGTGTATTTGTTCTTTCTCTGATGTGTGGGGTGTATATAATACAGTGTACTCCATCTTTTTCTCATGTGTGGGAGTGTATATAATACAGTGTACTCCATCTTTTTCTCATGTGTGGGAGTGTATATAATACAGTGTACTCCATCTTTCTCTGATGTGTGGGGTGTATATAATACACTGTGCCCCATCTTTCTCTGATGTGTAGGGGTGTATATAATACAGTGTAACCCATCTTTTTCTAATGTGTAGGGGTGTTTATAATACACTGTACTCCATCTTTCTCTGATGTGTGGGATGTATGTAATACAGTGTACTCCATCTTTCTCTGATGTGTGGGATGTATGTAATACAGTGTACTCCATCTTTCTCTGATGTGTGGGATGTATGTAATACAGTGTACTCCATCTTTCTCTGATGTGTGTGGGGTGTATATAATACAGTGTACTCCATCTTTCTCTGATGTGTTGGTGTGTATATAATACAGTGTACTCCATCTTTCTCTGATGTGTGTGGGGTGTATATAATACAGTGTACTCCATCTTTCTCTGATGTGTGTGGGGTGTATATAATACAGTGTACTCCATCTTTCTCTGATGTGTGTGGGATGTATATAATACAGTGTACTCCATCTTTCTCTGATGTGTGTGGGGTGTATATAATACAGTGTACTCCATCTTTCTCTGATGTGTTGGTGTGTATATAATACAGTGTACTCCATCTTTCTCTGATGTGTGTGGGGTGTATATAATACAGTGTACTCCATCTTTCTCTGATGTGTGTGGGGTGTATATAATACAGTGTACTCCATCTTTCTCTGATGTGTGTGGGGTGTATATAATACAGTGCACTCCACTTTTCTCCGCAGGCTCTGAAGCAGCAGAAGAAGCAGCAGCAGCGGCGGCGATCTGGGATCCCTGTTCCGACTGGCCAGCACCTCATGCTAAAGACTGTGAAAACTGCCAGCAACATCGCCCCGACTAAACCACCAGCCGCTCACAGTACGTACAGTGCGTTTCACTGAACCCAGGCGGGGGGCTGCGAGCAGAGGCGGGGGGCTGCGAGCAGAGTCGGGAGAGGCGGGGGGCTGCGAGGAGAGGCGGGAGGCTGCGAGCAGAGTCGGGAGAGGCGGGGGACTGCGAGCAGAGTCGGGAGAGGCGGGGAGAGGCGGGGGGCTGCGAGCAGAGTCGGGAGAGGCGAGGGGCTGCGAGCAGAGTCGGGAGAGGCGAGGGGCTGCGCGCAGAGTCGGGAGAGGCGAGGGGCTGCGCGCAGAGTCGGGAGAGGCGAGGGGCTGCGCGCAGAGTCGGGAGAGGCGAGGGGCTGCGCGCAGAGTCGGGAGAGGCGAGGCTGCGCGCAGAGTCGGGAGAGGCGAGGGGCTGCGAGCAGAGTCGGGAGAGGCGAGGGCTGCGAGCAGAGTCGGGAGAGGCGGGGGCTGCGCGCAAAGTCGGGAGAGGCGAGGGCTGCGCGCAGAGTCGGGAGAGGCGAGGGCTGCGCGCAGAGTCGGGAGAGGCGAGGGCTGCGCGCAGAGTCGGGAGAGGCGAGGGGCTGCGCGCAGAGTCGGGAGAGGCGAGGGGCTGCTCGCAGAGTCGGGAGAGGCGAGGGCTGCGCGCAGAGTCGGGAGAGGCGAGATTCTTTGCTCCTTGGCACTTCAGATACACTGGCCTAAAATATATAACAGAATAACCCCCTTTTTGGATTTGTGATATCCATAAATAGAATGCAAGAACCGCAGTGAATACTGATACTCAGGCAGACCAGAAGCAGAGAGGACCCACCCATTACAGATGTCTTGTCTCCTTTATATATATCAGGACATTTGAAAAGGACCAAAGGTGCTGAGATCGATGTTGAGACGCCGGATTCAATCCTGGTGAACACGAACCTGCGGGCGCTGATTAATAAGCACACCTTCTCGCTGCTCCCGGTGGACGGCCAGCAAAGGCTTCTGCTGCTCTTACCTGAAGTGGACCGTCCGGTGAGCTGACCGCATCGATGGGGGGTCATATAGAATATTGTGTGCAGACAAGGAGGGGAGACCCTCCGCCGAGCCTGTGTGTGGGGGTGCCCTGGGAGGATGATCCTTACACTTCATATACCTGACTGCAGGGGCGTGTGAGGGCAGGGTGACGGTGAACATATAGCATTCTGGTGTCATCACACTAGATGGCGCTGTCTCCCTGTATACATCGTATGGTGGTATGGTGTCATCACACTAGATGGCGCTGTCTCAAAGTATACATCGTATGGTGGTATGGTGTCATCACACTAGATGGCGCTGTCTCAAAGTATACATCGTATGGTGGTATGGTGTCATCACACTAGATGGCGCTGTCTCACTGTATACATTGTATGGTGGTATGGTGTCATCACACTAGATGGCGCTGTCTCACTGTATACATCGTATGGTGGTATGGTGTCATCACACTAGATGGCGCTGTCTCACTCTATACATCGTATGGTGGTATGGTGTCATCACACTAGATGGCGCTGTCTCCTGTATACATCGTATGGTGGTATGGTGTCATCACACTAGATGGCGCTGTCTCCCTGTATACATCGTATGGTGGTATGGTGTCATCACACTAGATGGCGCTGTCTCACTGTATACATCGTATGGTGGTATGGTGTCATCACACTAGATGGCGCTGTCTCCCTGTATACATCGTATGGTGGTATGGTGTCATCACACTAGATGGCGCTGTCTCACTGTATACATTGTATGGTGGTATGGTGTCATCACACTAGATGGCGCTGTCTCACTGTATACATCGTATGGTGGTATGGTGTCATCACACTAGATGGCGCTGTCTCACTGTATACATCGTATGGTGGTATGGTGTCATCAAACTAGATGGCGCTGTCTCACTGTATACATCGTATGGTGGTATGGTGTCATCACACTAGATGGCGCAGCGTTACTGTATACATCATGTAATACTGCATTTTCCCTACCTCTTGCATTGCCCCAGCTGCTGCAGAGGCTCTTTGAGGCGGGGATTTGCAGAAGCAGCACAGGCTTCATTCTTGTCCTTTTCCTCACAGGCCGGACCCGACGGACTCCTGAAACTGAACAGTTCGGCTCTGAATAACGAGTTTTTTACGTCGGCCTCTCAGAGCTGGAAGGAGCGTCTGTCAGAAGGTGAGCCGATACACAGGGGGCGCCACAAATAGCCTAAAGTACAGGTCCGGCCTGCCCCTAGCACTGTCTGTAAGCAGTCTTTCCATAGCCCCTGTCTCTGTCCTGGTAAGCAGTCTTTCCATAGCCCCTGTCTCTGTACTGGTCTTTCTATAGACCCTGCATATATCTCTATCACTCCCAGCACTCTTCTGCACTGTCTCTGTCCTGGGTAAGCAGTCTCTATCACTCCCAGCACTCTTCTGCACTGTCTCTGTCCTGGGTAAGCAGTCTCTATCACTCCCAGCACTCTTCTGCACTGTCTCTGTCCTGGGTAAGCAGTCTCTATCACTCCCAGCACTCTTCTGCACTGTCTCTGTCCTGGGTATGCAGTCTCTATTGCTCCCAGCACTCTTCTGCACTGTCTCTGCCCTGGGTAAGCAGTCTCTATCACTCCCAGTACTCTTTTGCACTGTCTCTGTCCTGGGTAAGCAGTCTCTATCACTCCCAGCACTCTTCTGCACTGTCTCTGTCCTGGGTAAGCAGTCTCTATCACTCCCAGCACTCTTCTGCACTGTCTCTGTCCTGGGTATGCAGTCTCTATTGCTCCCAGCACTCTTCTGCACTGTCTCTGCCCTGGGTAAGCAGTCTCTATCACTCCCAGTACTCTTTTGCACTGTCTCTGTCCTGGGTAAGCAGTCTCTATTCCCCCCAGCACTCTTCTGCACTGTCTCTGCCCTGGGTAACCAGTCTCTATCACTCCCAGCACTTTTCTGCACTGTTTCTGTCCTGGGTAAGCAGTCTTTATCACTCCCAGCACTCTTCTGCACTGTCTCTGTCCTGGGTATGCAGTCTCTATCGCTCCCAGCACTCTTCTGCACTGTCTCTGTCCTGGGTATGCAGTCTCTATCGCTCCCAGCACTCTTCTGCACTGTCTCTGTCCTGGGTAAGCAGTCTCTATTCCCCCCAGCACTCTTCTGCACTGTCTCTGTCCTGGGTAAGCAGTCTCTATCACTCCCAGCACTCTTCTGCACTGTCTCTGTCCTGGGTAAGCAGCCTCTATCGCTCCCAGCACTCTTCTGCACTGTCTCTGTCCTGGGTAAGCAGCCTCTATCGCTCCCAGCACTCTTCTGCACTGTCTCTGTCCTGGGTAAGCAGTCTCTATCACTCCCAGCACTCTTCTGCACTGTCTCTGTCCTGGGTAAGCAGTCTCTATCACTCCCAACACACTTCTGCACTGTCTCTGTCCTGGGTAAGCAGTCTCTATCGCTCCCAGCACTCTTCTGCACTGTCTCTGTCCTGGGTAAGCAGTCTCTATCGCTCCCAGCACTCTTCTGCACTGTCTCTGTCCTGGGTAAGCAGTCTCTATCGCTCCCAGCACTCTTCTGCACTGTCTCGGTCCTGAGTAAGCAGTCTCTTTTCCCCCAGCTCGCTTTTGCACTGTCTCTGTCCTGGGTAAGCAGTCTTTATTCCCCCAGCACTCTTCTGCACTGTCTCTGTCCTGGGTAAGCAGTCTCTATTACTCCCAGCACTCTTCTGCACTCTCTTAAGCAGTCTCTTTATGTATCTTGCCTGACAGGTGAGTTCACGCCTGAGATGCAGCTGAGGATTCGTCAGGAGATTGAGAAGGAGAAGAAGGTGGAGTCCTGGAAGGAGCAGTTTTATGAGAGTTACTATGGGGAGAAGTGAGTATGGGTCTCAGGACTGTTAGATGTTGTGGTGGTGTCAGGTTGGTTGTGTAAAGCTGATCTTCCTACGGCAGGCATGATGTGCCGGGAAGAGCTTGTCACCCTCGTGCCCCGACATGGCTGTAGGTCATGGTCTACGCTTTCCTTACAATCTTCTACTATTTTTGTCTTTGAAGTTCGGGTCTGAGTGAAGAGGACCTGAGCAAGATGACGGCAGAAGAGGAGGCCGAGGACAAGGTGTCTCCACCCATAGTACACATTACAATGGATCCTGCCCAGGACACCTCGAGCAGTCCCTCTGTCGAGCAGCAGCATCCTTTGAAGAGTGAAGACGATCAGGACAATCATGAGACCCCCAAGGTGACAGAAGCCATAGAAGAACTGGAGACAAGGGATGTGGCTGTTATTGATCGGACCACAATTGAGGGTGAAAACCAAGAAGTCAAGGAGGAAACAGAAACCACTAAAGATGAGTCCAAAGACAAGGAGCCCAAGAGCCATACTTGCACGACTCGGTCAAACCAAAGAGCCCGACCCAAGTAGACACACTGAGAACAATGGCAAGTGAGGACGACCTTCCTGAAAGCTCACCAGACAAGTCCGAGCGACCACCCCTAGCCTCGGCGCCAAGAGACGTCTGGAGGTCGGTGAGGATCCTCCGGCTGCTCCTGAGAAAAGTCCACGTATGATGGAACTCAGCCGGTCGCCACAGTCATTTCGTGCCTTATGTAAACCTCCTACCGAAACGCAGCAGCACACACCGGAACAGAAGGTGCCACCGCTCAAGGTAAGAAGCTATAGGTGGAGCAGAAACACAGTTTGGTGGTTCTACCGGGTTCTCGAGAGGTACTTTGATCCAGACATTAGGTTGGAGTGCTTCTAAGAAGTGCCCCAGACAGCACTCCTCCAGAAAATGGCTCTAGTTCTACTTATAGGCGACTACCTTGTAGGTAAGGGTTCTGATTCTCCTTGTGGAGATCCAACTGGGGATGGAGTCTTAAGAGCATTGTTCCATGGGAAGAAGTATGTAAAATAGCTGTCTAGTGCAGGGGTGCCCCCCAAAGATAAGGTTTTCGGCCCCCGTCCTGATTGTGCAATGAGCTGTGTTTCTGCCTGGAGAGCCAAACAGCGTCGGATTACAGCTCCTGCACTCTAGAAGGAGCAGGTCAGGTCCTGGCTGTCCGTGACAGCTGAGGAGAAGGCAGACGCAGGTTGTCAGCGCTTCTACCTTCTCCTCAGATAGATGAGAGCTGTGCAGTTGGGACCTGACGATGAAGTGATCGCCGGGTGTCCTGAGGGCAGAGGAGTGCAGAGCTGCAGGGTCAGTCCCCACACAAGGCTGCTTTCCCCTCTAACTGCGGCTCCTGTGGATGCTCCAGCTACAGTGGGTATAATGCACAATAAAAAAAAAAAGTCTGTGTCCCCAAAGGTCTTTCAGTGACCTCTTGGGGACAAATTATTTGGCAAATATATATAAAAAACATAAATAAAAAAACTTATATGAAAAAAGTAAAAACACAAATAAAATACAAGTAATAAAATACCCAAAAAAAAGCAAAAAGTGCAAAAAAAAACAAAAAAGTCCCCCAGAGGTCCTTTTAAGGATGGCAAAAATATATGGAAACAAATAAAAGAAAATGCAATTTACCCTGGGAATAAGTATGTAAAATAGCTCGAAGTAAAAGGAGGTGACCCCCATTAAAGGGGTTGTGCCATGATTGATGCGAAAAATGAAAACCAGACATAATATAGGACATGACAATACATTTCCAGTCCTGTACCTCACATGGATCCAGAGATCTCCACATATACTGCACCAGTTGCTCCTCCTCCTAGATTATCTTCAGGCTGACCGCTCAGGGGGAATGTCCTTTCTGCTGCTGCAGTTCTCTCCCTGTCATTGTCACAGCTTCTGACAGAACATATGGCCCGTGGCAGTTTAAGAGTTAAACTGAGCACGTTGGACCGGATCAGTGAGATGGGAAAAAAAAGCCATTGACGATCAGTCAGGACCTCCATGTTGTAGACTCTTCTCTTCAGCCCTTTGACTTCAGGGATATGCATGACTTCTTAGAAGATAAATTTAGGTGAAGCCCCCCCCCCCCTTTAATTTAGGGAGTTTTTCATTTATCCCACAAAATATTGGGAAATTAGGCAAGACTTCATACTGGCCTGGCCTAGTAACTGGTCTTCAGTTAAGGTTGATGGTCCCAATATACAGACACCCATGGCCCCATTTCTTCTACAGATCAGGTGGCCCAAACTGACTGGTTGGAAATTGGCCCGTCATCTGAATGAAGCGGCTGTGGAGTTCCAGCATTGCCGTTTTCATTGTGGCTGTGCCTGGTGCTGAGCCTCAGTCCCATTCATTTGAGTTGCAGTTGGGACCAACTCAAAAAGTTGCAAACTTTGCTCAGTCGGTAGATTTATTGTCTGCTAATTGATCTCAAGAGGCCTCAGCATCCTATAACTAACAACTCATTTGCTTTGTCTTTTGTGGTCTAGATTCCCGTGGCGTGGCTCTCTCCAAAGCCATTTCGCAGCTGCCAGGTCTCTCCCAGGCCCACATTTCCAACCACCGGTACCAGTCCTGGCCGAACAGGAGCCCGCACACTTGCCGACATCAAGGCGAAGGCTCGCTTGGCCCGTGCGGCGAGCGGCGGCTGTTGCGGCCCATGGAGGTTCCATCCTGGACCTGGACCTGAGGGGGCCCGGAGGTGGACCTACAGGGAGATCGGGAACAGAATACTGGACTTGGGAAATACTGGAAGCAGGAGAAGTGAAAGGGGAACTTCACCCTCTAAACCAGATAACCAAAATCAAAGGGAGGTCACGAAACCAGTGCAGGCATCAGCTGACAGTCCAGCAAGAACACAGTTACTGCAAAAACCCTGTGTACAACCCGGATTCACAGTTGCTTACCATCAACTCCGCCCCAGTGAAAGTACAAGGCATGTCACGGAAAGAGGCTACTCAAGAAGACTGACTCAGGAACCAATAACATCTGATAACTCCATGCAGACTTCTGAGATTCTGAAGGCCTCAGCCAGTGGAAGCTCATTTAAGATTGGCAGGGTTTTATCTCTCGAAAGCACAGGCGTTCCATCAATGCAAAGCACAAAGAGAGCACAAAATGAGGAGGAAAGCAAACAAATAACTACTACACCACCGTTTCCATCAGCAAAGATGGTTTCATGTCACCCACAAGCAGAAACCTGTTTCATAAAGTCAAGGACATCTGCCATAGCCCATGGGATCGACAAGGTACCATCCACCCAAACGCATCGACCTGAGCGTGAAGCCATTACGATTGGGGAGTGGGCAGCATACCAAGTCAAGCTCCAGCATTCCTTCAAATAATCCACTTGTTAGACAACTTCTTCAAGGAAAGAATGTCCCATTGGAGCAAATCATGCCCCGACCTCTCAAAACAGTGGAAGCGAAGACCGTTCCATTGTCATCTGTTGAAAGACCACAAGGGGCAATACAAGGATTGGAAACTTGTGGAAGGGAAGAGGAGAACGACCCTCAAATATAGCTGCTCAACAACTAGAGAGATTTTTATGCCACAACCGGCAGCATCCTTCAGGTCAAAGGATATGGCAACTTTTTCCAGGCAAAGACTTGACCAGTTCTAGTAACAATCCAACGCAAGGTCCTGAGGAGCATGTCACAAGCCAGGAGAAGGTGTTACAGACCCTGATCAAGAAGGTTTGGCAAGAGAACACCAATTCATCAGAATTCAATACGGCCCCTTGCATTTCTGAGAGAGAAAACATTTCTCAGAGATTCATGCTCGGTTTTCTCGGAAGAAGGACATCCAAGCCAGCTATGTCTGGCCATTATCTGCTCAACATCTCAACATACGGTAGGGTCCCAGAGGTGTGCAGACAAGCTCCTTCAGACAACATGGTCGATACTTCTTTGAATGAGGCTGAGCATGTGGTTAGTAAAGAGAGTAAAACTGAGCCGATTACAGAGAGTGGAGAAGAAGACACCGAGACTGATGAACGTCACTCTCCATCGAAATCTCAAGCGATCTCCTCCCCGAAATCCGAAGCTCAGAAGACGACAAGAAATGAATTCCTTCCAACATTTGATGTAAAGGAGAGTGTTCAAATCGTCACGAAAGGCAACATTTACAGCGAGTCAGATATAGCTCGAGATTTGATCCAAGCTGCCCAGGCCCAAATTTCCAATGTTTTGGGGGTCAGGTTGAAACATAATGCCTCGGACATGTTCGGAATCCATGCTTCATCCACATCACCCCATCCAGAGTTACTGCCATCGTCAAGGACTTGTGGGAATCCTGCTGGTCTACTTGGATCTGGCTACGGTGGTAGGATCAACATCTCTACATCACCCGAGGTCCTAAATAGGTCCACCATCCCCATAGGCGGAAATTTCAGTCCAGCCAATACAGACAATGTTGTGTCCTTCTCCGTGACTGTGACGACGATCCCTTCCAGTCAAAGTGTTGGCTCTGGCGGTTGCGAACAACCCATCTCAGTCCAGGCTTACACCGACGATGGCAGTATGGAAATGTCTCCTTCCAATTGCTACTGTCGACTGAAAGCGATGATCATGTGTAAGGGCTGTGGTGCATTCTGCCACGATGATTGCATTGGCCCCTCCAAGCTCTGTGTCTCCTGCCTTGTGGTAAGGTGACCCCCCTCCCGATTGTTTTCTGGGTGACGGCCATCTCCAATAACCAAGGATCTATAGTTTACCTTATGATGTAAACCCTTGCAGTGGGTCCTACTCGGGCTAGGATAGCCTTTTAGATATTTTTAATGATGATCTCATCAGGTACTTTGTAGGGTTCTCGTCAACCCTAAGTAATTATGACATAAGTTTGCACTTAACGCTGTAAATAATACACGAGTGTCTATGTTTTTTTTTTTTTCTTACGAATTTAAAAACAGATTTCCAAAGACTAAAGCAATATGTCCTTGGTCAGTTTCCCAGTATTTTACACTTCCTTCTTCTGGTGTATGCACTATGGGAGTTATGGGATCCCCGACTCAAGCAATAATTTTGAACTACCTAAAATTAGTGCCCTACAGGTACCCCGTATGAAATCTACCTGTCAGATCTTACCGACAAGGGCTTAGCTTTTGGTTAGCAAGACTGTTCTATAATGTAGGTTCCTGTGTGAGTAGGAATATCTCATGGTAGTGATCGCCTGGGCCTGTTCTACATATAGGTGAGTTGTATATATTGGGTGACCAAGATCAGCCTGACTACCATGTTCTGTGTGATGGTGTGCGCTGTATTTAGGGTCTTCAACAGGACCATCTAGGAGGAATATTGCTGATCCTGGAGCTTCTAGCTATCTTGGTCTAGATGGCACTTTAGTTAATAGATAAGCACTTACAACTTCAGTCGTGCTCAGCACCGGGCACGGTTGATATTATTTGAAGCCTTCGATTGATATTCATGGACAACACTGTGATTGTTTTACTCCTCGTCAACATAAGCTTTGTATGTGATGAAAAGCCATAGTCCCTTTCGGCTCATCCTAGAGGCCTCAAGGACTTCAGCCTGCGAAATGAGGCCTTAAATACAGGAGGCGAAAGGAAAAATCCCAGTGACCCCCTCCAAGTCTTTCTATATGGCATCCGACTGTAGTGTGTAACATAACCCATGGATTTCCACCCGCCACCCCCTTATTTCTCATGTACAGTACTTAACATAGTCTTTGCAGATTGTACTAGCCGTTTCGATAACACTAAATCCATATAAATCTAAAGATGCATTTATGAACAGATCTTCTTTCAGTCTGATATCCCTGTGACTATAACATAGAGAGCATTTACATTGTGTTATTAAATCATAGCTTCATTTTAGAGAAAATAGTGCTGGTTTCCAGTTAGGCCTCAGGCTGCGCAGTCCTACATCTCCCAACCTCCTCCCCAGTTTAGAGTCTGATAGTCCCATACATAGAAGTTGGGTACCCCTAGTAAAAATGGGTACATGTTAACGTCACACCCTAAGATAAGGGCGTGTGTTTCCTTGGAGCATACCTAGGCAGTGTGACCCCTGAATCTGTTCCTTCCTCCGTTGTGGGCCTGGTGGAGAGAAAATATTCTGCGCAAGTTTACAATACCTTGACCTACAATATGCCGCACCTCAGATCTCAGCATAAGCTGCAAGGAATACATCAATCAGCACAGTGTAACTCAAGCAAATAATTTGGAAGACAGCTAAGCTCCCCTCTATACCACCAAAACCTAAAGTATTTGCATTATCAGTGGTGCTGTAATTGAGGGACAGTAATGGGGTTTCATCTCACCCCTTAATCTCTTTCCAAGTTTGCTATTGTCGTCTTCAGTAGCTCACCACTATACCACCATCTAAAGTATTTCTATAATCTGTATGGCTACTGCTGTAATTGAGGAACAGTAATGGGGTCCCGTCTTGCCCCTTAATCTCTAAATTTGTTCTTGGGGTCCACAGCCAAGTGTCATATGATTCTGGGAGGTGCTATGTGTCAGACTGAGCACAAAGAAAAAGTTTGTTCCCACTCGTGACAGTGAACTCTGTGGAGGGAGCTTAGATAAAAGTACTGGACCTATGAGCCTATTAATTCTGAAGTTACTGACTGTAAACTGTATGATCAGCAGAACAGTTAGTAAAGAATCAGTCCACCTGGATCTTAGACTAGACGGCACATGGGCTGTGGGATGTTGTCGGCCATCTCTAGGTAATTATTGAGTCCTTGATGAGACGTTCATCTGAGATCATAATCTGACCATGCTCCAAGCGGTTTCTGTCAAAACATTTCTGAAACGTTACATAGGTCATTTTTACAACTGTAAAATCAATCGCGGAAATAACTTTTCGCACTTTAGATTTTTCTTCAAGAGTATGTTTTATTGTGTAGTTCACCTCTGAGGGTCACGGTATCCATAACAATACATTAATGAAGCGGGGTCAACTGAAGACTTAAAACATCCCCTCTTCCCAGACCCTTACTGGTGACGTTACCAGTGCTGCAGTAATCCCACCCTTATCATGGGGTGACAGTGACTGAGTTCGAGATGTGTCCATGGTTGAAACATTCTACATGCTGCTACATGTCTCTGTGTGGACTTACACAATCCGACTAAATGCCACACAAGAATATTTCGCAGTACAATATGGGATGAGCAGGTTTCTCCTAAAGAAGTGATAGGGCTCATGTACACGGCCATGTTATGGTAAGGGCACTTGTAGCGATCAATAGACCCATAATGAGCCTCGATGCCTCCCATTTCTTAGGTCGTTTTTTGTTTTTTTTTTTCGATATGGCATGTACCATTGCATACTGTATTATAGAGGCATTTTTCTCTCATACAGAGGCGACATACAGAGGCATCATATGGTGACCCACCTGGTGCCTACAACTGTTCAGATGCCATTGGGACTCCATGTGGGCTTTGCATGAGACCTTTTGCTTAGCACTGTTGAATAGCTACGGGTGACTCAGAGGAGAACGCCTTGCCACCTCCTACTAGAATCTACACCACCATCTATTAAAACATACATTTTAATCATTTTTTAATAGATTTTTACAGATGCGTCCAATAGTAGAAGAGGTATCCTTAGTAATGCAGACAGGATGAAGATTGCCATGTATCGTCTATGGCTGGTAGCAAATTATTGACCTTCTTCTCCATTAAGGCACAGAGAATTTGGATACATTCGTTTGACTGTATCTCTAGTCCGTTTAGATCTTGCCCAAAACTGGAGAGGTTCCTGTCGGAGAAAGCAGGAAAACCTTCGATGAGATCCGGAAAAGTCTTTGGGAATAGTTGGAAATATCATGTCAACATCAACCTGCACCATTGTGACCACTTGCCCTCTTATTTGTGGAGATGATACTCAGGGTTAACGTTCATTGATGGGTTAAGGCCACCCATTGACACATACCGGCTCCGGCGTGGAACTCCGGGGGCATCGGCTCTGCTTACAGCAGACAGGATTGGGGCAAACCCCCAATTCTTCAGTGGTTCTTGGTAATCCAGACTTTTATATTCGCACTATGTATATGGATAAAAAAATGAATTAAGCATATGATAATATATTTGAAGTAATATATATACACGTATATATATATATGAGAGAGTCTAGAGTTTATATACAGGGTAACGAGGTGAAGACAATGGGTTTTTAAGGAAAAAAATGTATTTTACTCAACTGCAATAAGATTTGCATTTGTCAGGAAGATCCGGCCCGCTGTGATTTGTTGTATTTTTTTTTCTTTATTTTTTTGTAAATCTTTTTAAAAACCAACGTTTTGTGGATAAAGGGACTGTTATAATCGGACCATAGGGTATGTACAGTGCAGGGACAGCAAGAAAATCCTTTATAGAAAAAAATCCTATTTTCCAGACTGTAAGAAGAAAAGTCATATTATGTAAAAAATAAAAAAATCATTGTAAGGCTTTGGAGAGTCCTGTACATTGACGTGTATGGAAATTTATACTCTTGGTATATTCTTTATTTTAGAAGTTATTTGTAAGCAATTGCAAAATAAAAAAGTTTAACTTGTGAGCTGCGTGTGTGATGCTTCATTCATACCATTTTTTTTTGTCTTTTTTAAACTCTGTTCCAGACATCAAGTGGTTTCAAGTTTTTTTTCCTTCCAGTCGCTCACATATTCTACAGCGCTTGTACAGAGATTTTCATCAATTTCACTGAATCCATCATATTTAAACTGATCAAAGATATTGCCTGGAGAGCAGAGGAAGAAAATCTGTAAACTAGATGCAGAATAAAAAATACAACTTGCAGTCTACCGTCAATTGGCTGCACAGTTAGATGCATTTCTCTCACAAGCGAGAAATTTCCATTCTGTGGAATCTGCCAGCACTATAATGCTGTGACATCTTCTTACTATGATTTCAGCTCCGGAGCTCACAGAACAGATAAGGGGAAATCACACAGACACAACGGAGGCTCCTATAATATTTAAAAGCTTTGTAGAAGCAGTTCTTTTATCAGGCTCAGAACCTCAGCTTGATTTGACAAGCCCCCATTTCTCGTGAGCCGTCTTCTGGGGATAAACCTCGCCTGAGATAAGCCATTTGCTGTATAAAAGTTGGGTATTAACCTAAAATGATGGAACTTACTTATACTACCATGATGGGGCTGCAATAATTTTAATGTGCTAATGATAAGACGTGACTTAGGAGGGGCCCTAAAGCACAGATATAATGCCCATGTATCCTAAGGTACATACATAAAAAAAAAAATTAGGTCAGGCTTAATAAGATAAAATCATCACTCACCATGAAATAATATTTGCAGCTTTATTCTGGTTAAAAACTGTAAAGTGCGGGCACCGCACAGATGAATCGGGCAACAGCTGTTCCGCGCTACCTGCGCTTTGTCAAGCCTCCCATGACGTGGTCGGGGGTGTGAGCGCAATTTATAACACTCCCACTGACGCGTCTCCTGCAGCTTCGCCAATCTGTTTCTTGTGTCATTTGAAAAGAAATATATATTTACAACAGAAAATCCTTATGTGCAATATATTAGATTATTTTTAACCCCTTAAGGACCAGAGGTTTTTTTTTTTGCGTTTTTTTTTTTATTTGCACTCCCTGCCTTCCCAGAGCCATAACTTTTTTATTTTTTCGGTTCACATAGCCATATGAGGGCTTGTTTTTCGCGGGACAAGTTGTACTTTCCAACGCCACCATTTAATATTGCATATGATGTAGTAGGAAGCGGGAAAAAAATTCCGAATGGGGTGAAATTAAAAAAAAAAAAGCTATTCCACCACAGTTTTGCGGGTTTTTTAATTCCGACGTTCGATAAAACTGACCAGTTACTTTTATTCTACAGGTCAGTACGAATCCGGCGATACCCTATATGTATAGGTTTTCTTGTGTTTTGATAGTGAAAAAAAATTCAAAAGTGGGAAAAAATCAGTTTTACTTTTTTGTCATCATGTTTTTTGAAGAGAAATATATATTTACAACAGAAAATCCTTATGTGCAATATATTTATTTTTAACCCCTTAAGGACCAGAGGTTTTAAATTTTTTGCGTTTTTTTTATTTATATTTTTATTTGCGCTCCCTGCCTTCCCAGAGCCATAACTTTTTTATTTTTCGGTTCACATAGCCATATGAGAGCTTGTTTTTGTGCAGGACAAGTTGTACTTTCCAACGCCACCATTTATTATTATTATTGCATATAATGTAGTGGGAAGTGGGAAAAAAATTCCGACATTCAATGTGCGACGTTCGATGTGCGATAAAACTGACCGGTTACTTTTATTCTACAGGTCAGTACGAATTCGGCGATACCTTATGTATAGGTTTTCTTGCGTTTTGAAAAAAATCAGTTTTACTTTTTTGTCGCCATGTTTTGACCCCTATAACTTTTTTGTAATTATATGTACAGAGCTGTATGGGGGCTCATGTTTTGCGTCATAATCTTATCTTTTTATTGATACCATTCTCGGGTGTGTATGACTTTTTGATCACCTTTTTGTTTAATTTTTGTGGAAAATGAAGCGACCAAAAATGGCGAATCTACCAGTTGGACACTTTTTCCGTTTGCTGTTTGATGTATATTTTTTATATTTTTATAGCATGGGCGTTTTCGCACATTGTGACACCCATAGTGTCATTCATAGAAACCCAGGCTACTACAGGCGCTCCGGGTCCCCGATCGCCACACAGGGAGCCGGAGCACAACCGAAAGTTTTAGGTCAGGATTGACCACAACATCTGAGGGTTAAATGTCCGCGATCAACATCACTGCCGGTCGCGGACATTAGCCGCAGGTGTCCACGGACATTAGCCGCGGGTGACAAATAACAGGGCTGCTAGGACGGTGTTCACATTTGATTACACCCCAATGGCTCCACTTATCACTTATTTTGAGTAATTGGCTCAGGCTAACCCAAGATACCTCTTTGATCGACACGTATGACTCCTATCATCAGTCTTAGGAGGAGCGGAACCATTGGTGATGTAATCGTTAGGAGCAACTTACCAAAGACTGATTCAAATTGGTTAGGGTACTTTCACGCTTGTGTTATTCTTTTCCGGCATAGAGTTCCGTCAGAAGGGCTCTATGCCGGAAAGAACTGATCAGACCTCTTTATGTTCGATTCGGGAACATAGGAAGTCGATAGAAACCACAATTGGGGCCACCAGAGGAATCGAACATATACATGCAGAACCTGGAGGAGACAACAATGTCTGAAGTGTGCAGGACTAGAAGTGGTGCGGATGCCAGAACGAGGAGGAGATGGAAAAAGGATTTTGTTACAGGGGAGGCTGCATGGATTATTAAAACAAATTATGGCTTCTCTAGGACTGAACAATAAGAACGACCTGGCGGTTTTTGCTTGAATTGTTTTTATATGACGTGTTTTTTTAACGTGGGTTTATTTTGATAAATGCATTGTATTATGTATTGATTGGGAACGATTATCTCACCTGTTCAGCATGACGCGTCAGTGGGAGGGTTATAAATTGCGCACACCCCCAACCACATCATAGGAGGCTGGACAAAACGCAGGTAGCGCTAAACGGCTGTTGCCTGATTCATCTGTGCGGTGTCTGCACTTTCCAGTTAATAAAGCTGCAAATATTATTCCATGGTGAGTGCCGCTATTCATCTTTTCTTCATTTGTTGATTTTTGCATGGCTATCAAGCAGAGCACCACCATATATCGCGTGATGCGAGTGCAGGTGTGAATACAGTTGGATATTTGTCACACTCAGCAGAGCCCCTTTTTCTTGTATGGACATATTACGAAGACAAACCTTAACCACTTTCAGACCGGGCCATTTGCCCCTTGCTGACCAGGCCTAATTTTAAAAATCTGACGTGTCACGTGATGCGGTAATAACTTTGGAACGCTTTACTTATCCAAGCCATTCAGAGTTTGTTTTCTCGTGACACATTGTACTTCATGTTAATGGTAAATTTGAGTCAATATGTTTTACCTTTGTTTTAAAAAAATGTCCAAGTTTTCCAACTAAAATTTTTTCTAAATTTGAATGTCTCTGCTTTTAAGACAGATAGTGATGCCTCATAAAATACTTATTAACATTCCCCATTTGTCTACTTTATGTTGGCATCATTTTAGTAATGTCATTTTATTTTTTTAGGACGCTAGAAGGTTTAGAATTTTAGAAGCAATTTTTAAAATTTTTAAGAAAATTTCCAAAGTCAACTTTTCTAAGGTTCAGTTCTGAAGTCACTTTGTGGGCCTTACACAATGGAACTTACCCCATTTTAAAAATGACACCCCAAACTATTCAAAACTGGTTTTAGAAATGTTGTTGACCCTTTAGGTATTTCACAGGAATGAAGGCAAAATAAAGCTGAAATTTCTAAATGTCACTTTTTTTGCAGATTTTCCATTTCAATCATTTTTTCCTGGAACACATCAAGGGTTACCAACAAAACAAACCTCAATATTTATTACCCTGATTCTGCAGCCATAACTTTTTATTTTTCGGTTCACATAGCCATATGAGGGCTTGTTTTTCGCGGGACAAGTTGTACTTTCCAACGCCACCATTTAATATTGCATATGATGTAGTAGGAAGCGGAAAAAAATTCGAATGGGGTGAAATTAAAAAAAAAAAGCTATTCCACCACAGTTTTGCGGGTTTTTAATTCCGACGTTCGATAAAACTGACCAGTTACTTTTATTCTACAGGTCAGTACGAATCCGGCGATACCCTATATGTATAGGTTTTCTTGTGTTTTGATAGTGAAAAAAATTCAAAAGTGGGAAAAATCAGTTTTACTTTTTTGTCATCATGTTTTTTAAAGAGAAATATATATTTACAACAGAAAATCCTTATGTGCAATATATTTATTTTTAACCCCTTAAGGACCAGAGGTTTTAATTTTTGCATTTTTTTATTTTTATTTGCGCTCCCTGCCTTCCCAGAGCCATAACTTTTTATTTATCGGTCACATAGCCATATGAGAGCTTGTTTTTGTGCAGGACAAGTTGTACTTTCCAACGCCACCATTTAATATTGCATATAATGTAGTGGGAAGTGGGAAAAAATTCCGACATTCGATGTGCGACGTTCGATGTGCGATAAAACTGACTGGTTACTTTTATTCTACAGGTCAGTACGAATTCGGCGATACCTTATGTATAGGTTTTCTTGCGTTTTGATAGTGAAAAAAATTCAAAAGTGGGAAAAAATCAGTTTTACTTTTTGTCGCCATGTTTTGACCCCTATAACTTTTTGTAATTATATGTACAGAGCCGTATGGGGGCTCATGTTTTGCGTCATAATCTTATCTTTTTATTGATACCATTCTCGGGTGTGTATGACTTTTTGATCACCTTTTTGTTTAATTTTTGTGGAAAATGAAGCGACCAAAAATGGCGAATCTACCAGTTGGACACTTTTTCCGTTTTGCTGTTTGATGTATATTTTTTTATATTTTTATAGCATGGGCGTTTCGCACATTGTGACACCCATAGTGTCATTCATAGAAACCCAGGCTACTACAGGCGCTCCGGGTCCTCCGATCGCCACACAGGGAGCCGGAGCACAACCGAAAGTTTTAGGTCAGGATTGACCACAACATCTGAGGGTTAAATGTCCGCGATCAACATCACTGCCGGTCGCGGACATTAGCCGCAGGTGTCCACGGACATTAGCCGCGGGTGACAAATAACAGGGCTGCTAGGACGGTGTTCACATTTGATTACACCCCAATGGCTCCACTTATCACTTATTTTGAGTAATTGGCTCAGGCTAACCCAAGATACCTCTTTGATCGACACGTATGACTCCTATCATCAGTCTTAGGAGGAGCGGAACCATTGGTGATGTAATCGTTAGGAGCAACTTACCAAAGACTGATTCAAATTGGTTAGGGTACTTTCACGCTTGTGTTATTCTTTTCCGGCATAGAGTTCCGTCAGAAGGGCTCTATGCCGGAAAGAACTGATCAGACCTCTTTATGTTCGATTCGGGAACATAGGAAGTCGATAGAAACCACAATTGGGGCCACCAGAGGAATCGAACATATACATGCAGAACCTGGAGGAGACAACAATGTCTGAAGTGTGCAGGACTAGAAGTGGTGCGGATGCCAGAACGAGGAGGAGATGGAAAAAGGATTTTGTTACAGGGGAGGCTGCATGGATTATTAAAACTAATTATGGCTTCTCTAGGACTGAACAATAAGAACGACCTGGCGGTTTTTGCTTGAATTGTTTTTATATGACGTGTTTTTTAACGTGGGTTTATTTTGATAAATGCATTGTATTATGTATTGATTGGGAACGATTATCTCACCTGTTCAGCATGACGCGTCAGTGGGAGGGTTATAAATTGCGCACACCCCCAACCACATCATAGGAGGCTGGACAAAACGCAGGTAGCGCGAAACGGCTGTTGCCTGATTCATCTGTGCGGTGTCTGCACTTTCCAGTTAATAAAGCTGCAAATATTATTCCATGATGAGTGCCGCTATTCATCTTTTCTTCATTTGTTGATTTTTGCATGGCTATCAAGCAGAGCACCACCATATATCGCGTGATGCGAGTGCAGGTGTGAATACAGTTGGATATTTGTCACACTCAGCAGAGCCCCTTTTTCTTGTATGGACATATTACGAAGACAAACCTTAACCACTTTCAGACCGGGCCATTTGCCCCTTGCTGACCAGGCCTAATTTTAAAAATCTGACGTGTCACGTGATGCGGTAATAACTTTGGAACGCTTTTACTTATCCAAGCCATTCAGAGTTTGTTTTCTCGTGACACATTGTACTTCATGTTAATGGTAAATTTGAGTCAATATGTTTTACCTTTGTTTTAAAAAAATGTCCAAGTTTTCCAACTAAAATTTTTTCTAAATTTGAATGTCTCTGCTTTTAAGACAGATAGTGATGCCTCATAAAATACTTATTAACATTCCCCATTTGTCTACTTTATGTTGGCATCATTTTAGTAATGTCATTTTATTTTTTTTTAGGACGGTAGAAGGTTTAGAATTTTAGAAGCAATTTTTTAAAATTTTTAAGAAAATTTCCAAAGTCAACTTTTCTAAGGTTCAGTTCTGAAGTCACTTTGTGGGCCTTACACAATGGAACTTACCCCATTTTAAAAATGACACCCCAAACTATTCAAAACTGGTTTTAGAAATGTTGTTGACCCTTTAGGTATTTCACAGGAATGAAGGCAAAATAAAGCTGAAATTTCTAAATGTCACTTTTTTTTGCAGATTTTCCATTTCAATCATTTTTTTCCTGGAACACATCAAGGGTTACCAACAAAACAAACCTCAATATTTATTACCCTGATTCTGCAGTTTGCTGAAACACCCCAAATATGGTCGTATACCGCTGTTTGGGCACACGACAGGGCACAGAAAGCAAGGAGCGCCATATGGTTTTCGGAGGGCAGATTTTGCTTGAATGGTCTTTGGGCACCATGTTGCATTTGAAGAGGCCCCCAGGTAACCCCACAGTGAAAACCCCCCAAAAAGTGAGCACATTTTCTAAACTACACCACCCAAGGAATGTTTAAGGGGTGTAGCGAGCACGTCACTCAACAGCTGTTTCATAGAATTTTTAATACTTTGGTGTGAAAATGAAAAATAACTTTTTTTTACAAGAAAATGGTGCTTTAGGCCCAAACTTTCTTTTCACAAAGATAACAGGAGAATATCCCCCCCAATTTTCTACCCACTTTCACCTGAATACAGTAACACCCCAATTGTGGTCGAAACTGTTATTTGGGGATACACCAGGGCTCGGAAGGGAAGGAATGGCATCTGGATTCTCTAACATGGATTTTTCTGTCATGGTTTTTAAGAGCAATAACTTTTTTATTTTTTGTTGAATGAGCTGCGTGAGGGCTTATTTTGTGCAAGACAAGCTGTAGTTTTTATTGGCACCATTTTAGGTTACATTTGGCTTTCTGATTGCTTTTTATCTCATTTTTGGGAGGTGAAGTCACAAAAGCAGTTTAGTGTCATTTTCCTATTTTTTTTTATTTATTTTACACCGTTCACTTAATGGGGTAGATCATGTGATATTTTTAGATCCGGTCATTACGGACGCAACGATACCAGATGTTACGGTATAACCCGGTATAGTGAGGGTTAATACCGTTCGGGCGATTCCCCTGGAGAAGAGCACAGCAACCCACAACCGCTGGAATCCACCGAACTGGAACCATACGAAGTCCTCCTTTCCTGGAACAGGCAAGGGAACGTTCTCACGTAGCAATTCCCCCCAAGTACGAGACGAGGCTCCGTATTAATGGTTAAACAGGAATTCTAACTTTATTGAGGGCTACCTGCCCGGTATTTATCCAGGTCTCCCAGCTGGTGGACACTCCCCTAGGGGACCAGAAGGAAGACTGAGACACGGGGGATACAGCAGCCAATCACACACAATGGGACAATACAGACACCCCCAGCATATCCCTCCCCTCTGCCTGTGATACAATTACCCTACACAGGTTAATGTAATCATCACAGGCAGGAGAATACACAATGTCTTCTGTCCTGGAGACAATCGAGGACTCATTCAATTATCTCTCAGGACAAAGGGAAATCGCCAATACACACGTGGGGACAATAGGACAGACATCATTATTCAATATACAATGTCCCACCCTTTACAGTACACACAGACATTTAACATATCCCCAGATGGCTTGGATCTGAGCGCTCAATATATCCAAACAGCGCTCAGATGCCACAAACACAGTCAAATCGCCATGGGGTTTTAGTTTAGCTTGGGCTGATGAGAGGGCCCATAATCCTGGGGCAAGAGGCTGGCAATCTGTCCCCTCCAAAACCCAGTGGCGCGGTTGGTTTCGCCACACCAGATATGTCTAGTTTTTATTTTTATTTTTACGTTTTACACAATAAAAACATTTTTAGAAAAAATGTTTTTTCTTAGAGCCAAATTTTTTCTTTTTTCTGGCTATAGTCTTGTGTTAGGGCTTGTTTTTATTGCTACCATTTTGGGGTGCATACGACTTTTTGATTATGTTTTTTGGGAGGTGAGCTCACTAAAAAATCTGTTTAGGCGCATTTATTTTACAGAGTTCGCCTGATGGGGTAGATCATGTGATATTATTATAGAGCCAGTCGTTCCGGACGCAGTGATACCAAATATGTCTTATTTTTTTTCTTCTATTTTTTTTAACATTTTTTAAATAACAGATTTGGGGGAAAATTTTATTTTTAAAATGTGAAACGTATTTTTTTCAAAACCCTTTTATTTTTTTGTAAAAATTTTTATTTTACACTTCGTGTCCCCCATTTGGTCATACAAGACCTCTCGTGTATACAGCGTTCTAAACCATTAGAAAACGTGGTGTTAAACAGGCAGGATATGCTCAAACCCACATGCAGTTGTGCATATATATAGGGGAGCACATCCTGCACTCGTAGTCTGTTGCTGATGGCAATAAACAGCAAAAAAAAAAATGCATACAATGGAAGATGCCAGCAATGGACTACAAGTACCACAATAACCATCCTGCATACGATAACGATAATGTGGATGTGGAGAACAATCAAAAACATAATCATAGCAAAGGCAGGTGCACTCTGCGGCAATTACTAAACCCTCACACTAATATTAAAATTGAGAGGTTAGTTCGACATATCCTACTAGGAGAACATGTCTTAAGCTCGGGCACCACGTCAAGGTCTCTCAAGTAGCCCGAGGCCCTAACACTCACCTACCTGCGCCATATGGGCGATACCAGGGGCCAGTGGGCAAATTATAGGAGCATAAGGCCTGACTCACAGACAGCTCACCAGTGACCTCCAGCATGTAGCCGTGCTTGCAATGGGAGGTGGGAGGTGCCTGTGAGCCCCACCCGAGACCGGCTGATATGGCCCAGAGCCTCCCAGGTGCACCTGAATGTAGCCTGTAGATGAAAAGCAGGCACATTTAAATTGGAGTTTATACACCTCCAAACATATAAACCATTAGAAAACGTGGTGTGGTGTTTAACAAGCAGGATATGCTCAACCCATATGCAGTTGTGCATGTATATAGGGAGCACATCCTGCACTTGTAGTCCGTTGCTAGGGGCAATCAACAGCAAAATATGCATACAATGGAAGATGCCAGCAACGGACTACAAGTACCACAATAACCATCCTACATACGATAACGATAATGTGGATGTGGAGAACAATCAAAAACATAACCATAGCAAAGACAGGTGCACTCTGCGGCAATACTAAATCCTCACACTGATGTTAAAATTGAGAGGTTAGTTCGACATATCCTACTAGGAGGACATGTCTTAAGCTCGGACACCACGTCAAAGTCTCTCAAGTAGCCCGAGGCCCTACCACTCAACCTACCTGAGCCGTATGGGCGATACCAGGGGCCATTGGGCATTACGGGAGCGTAAGGCCTGACTCACAGACAGCTCACCAGTAACCTCCAGCATGTAACCATGCTTGCAATGGGAGGTGGGAGGTGCCTGTGAGCCCCACCCGAGACCGGCTGATATGGCTCAGAGCCTCCCAGGTGCACCCAATTGTGACCTGAAGATGAAAAACAGGCATATTTAAATTGGAGTTTATACACCTCCAAACATAATAATATACAAACCATTAGCGATCTAGAAGACAGGGACACCCAGGAACGGTCCCTGCCTTCTCTCTGGGGTGCCCTGCTGTCACTGAGATCGGGCCCCCTGCTCGGCAGCTGCTTGATTAGCGTGCAGCTGTGATCTCTGAATGGGCATTCCAGAACGTCCATTCAGAGATAAACCCAATCAAGTATTATAATTATTCTATTTATTTAAAAAAAAAAGCTAAGTAATATAATCGCATAGCGAATTTAACACAGCTGTCTCTATAGTCAACCTTCCTATTTGATTGCTAGAATTAGCGAAGTTGACGAATAGGTTGCTAAAACGAAGATGTAGAATACTTCGTTATCTTAGTTTTGAGGAATATGACGAATACATTCGTCATATTCGCTAATTCTACCAAGCCAACCATAGTAAACCAGGTCTAAGTTTAAATCGCAATGCGATTAATTCAGGTTATATTAATCACATTTCGTTTTCTACTTAGCACTGCTGCTATATTCCATATTCGTTAACTCTAGCCTAATATGTAAGATAGAAGTGCTAAGTTGTAATCGCAATGTGATTAATATAATTTGAAGTCATCGCATTGAGATTTAAACTTAGACCTGGTTTACTATGGTTGGCTTGGTAGAATTAGCGAATATGACGAATGTATTCATCATATTCCTCAAAACTAAGATAACGAAGTATTCTCCATCTTCGTTTTAGCGACCTATTCGTCAACTTCGCTAATTCTAGCAATCAAATAGGAGGGTTGACTATAGAGACGGCTATGTTTAATTCAGCTATGCGATTATATTACTAGCTTTTTAAATAAATAGAATAATTATAATACTTGATAATTATTATAATTATTCTATTTATAAAAAAAAATAACAATAATATAATCGCATAGCGAATTAAACACAGCTGTCTCTATAGTCAACCCTCGTCATATTCGCTAATTCTATATATCAAACCAATAGGAGAGTAGCCTTAAGTTACAATCGCAATACGCGATTATTTAAATCGCATATTAATCGTGATAATGACGAATATTCGATTTCAACTAATATGAAACGAATATTCTATCGAATAATCGTCGAAATCGAAAATGGCACCTGCCGCTCATCACTATTCAGGCATCTGTATTCAGCTGGATGTTACCAAACCCTTCATTGTTGAAGTGGGTGCTTCTGAGGTAGGAGTCAGTGCTGTATTTTCGCAGGGGTCATCTTCCCTAACCAACAGGAACTGTTGACCATCAAATGAGCCTTTGAAGAGTGGTGACACTTCTTAAGGGGTTTCAGCACCAAATTGCAGTGCTTATGGATCACAAGAACTTGATTAATCTGGATATTGCTAAATGCCTAAATCCTAGGCAGGCATGATGGGCCTTGTTCGTTACCCGGTTTAACTTTATTGTTACTTTTCGTCTTCCGTCTGGTATTAAGAAGGCGATCCCTTATCACGTAGTTTTAGGACTTGTGATTCTATCGATTCTGAACCTGGTAACATTTTTCCCCCTGGTGCTGTCATTGCTGCTGTTAGGCCTGATCTTGCTGCCAAAATACAGTGTTGTCAGAATCTGGATCCTAGTAACCTTCCCTCTAGTAAATTGTTTGTTCCTACAAATCTTTGCCTTAAGGTTTTGGAGGAATCTCATTGCTCTGTACTGGCAGGTCATCTGGGTATTGCTGGGACTAAACATCTGGTCTCCAGAGCCTACTGGTGGGCTACTTGTTCACGAGATGTGGTTGCCTTTGTCTCAGCACGTGATGTGTGTGCTAGGGCCAAGGTACCCAAGAGACGTCCTGCGGATTTACTTTGCCCATTCCACAGAGACCTTGGACCCATATCTTAATGGATTTCATTACGGACCTTCCACCCTCCCAGGGAAAGACGGTTGTTTGGGTGGTCATTGATAGGTTCTCTAAGATGTGTCATCTGATTCCATTGAAGAAACTTCCTGGCGTCAAAGAATTGGCTGCTTTATTTGTTGACAATATTCTTAGATTACATGGAATACCCGAGTCCATTGTCTCAGATAGAGGTGTCCAGTGCGTCTCGAGATTCTGGAGAGAATTTAGCAACTGGTTAGAGATCAAACTCTCCTTCTCATCTCCATTCCATCCTGAGACAAATGGAAAAGCTGAAAGGGTCAACCAGGTTTTGGAGCAGTTTTTAAGCTTTGTCTCTGACTGTCAGAACAAATGGAAGAGGTTTTGCCCCTAGCAGAGTTTGCATCTTGGCTGCAAAAAGTGTCACTCATGTGGTATCGCCGTACTCAGGAGAAGTAGGGCAATGTGTTTTAGGGTGTATTTTTACATATACCCATACTGTGTGTGAGAATATCTCTGTATAAAAAAATTTAAAAGTTGTCATTTACAGAGATATTTCTGTGGGTATATGTAAAATACACCCCAAAACTCATTGCCCTACTTCTCCTGGACTCGTACCACATGTGTGCACTTTTGCAGCCTAAGTATGTAAAGGGGCCGAAAGTCCAACGAGTACCTTTAGGCTTTACAGGGTTGCTCACAATTTAGCCCGCCGAAAATGCCAGAACAGTAAAAGACCAGGTATTCGCTGAAGGGCATATTGAGTCCATGAAAGATTGAACTTTTTGTCACAAGTTAGTGGAAAGGGAGACTTTGTGAGAAAAAAAAAAAAGTCAATTTCCGCTAACTTGTGCCAAAAAAAAAAAAATCTTCTATGAACTCGCCATACCCCTCATGGAATACCTTGAGGTGTCTTCTTTCCAAAATGGGGTCACATGTGGGGTATTTATACTGTCCTGGCATTTTAGGGGCCCCTAAAGTGTGAGAAGAAGTCTGGAATCCAAATGCGTAAAAATGCCCTGTGAAATCCTAAAGGTACTCCTTGGAATTTGGGCCTCTTTGCGCACCTAGGCTGCAAAAAATTGGCACACATGTGGTATTGCCGTACTCAGAAAAGTAGGGCAATGTGTTTTGGGGTGTATTTTACATATACCCATGCTGGGTGTGAGAAATATCTCTGTAAATTGACAACTTTGTATAAAAAAATTGAAAAAGTTGTCATTTACAGATATATTACTCTCACCCAGCATGAGTATATGTAAAATACACCCCAAGCTACATTGCCTACTTCTCCTGAGTGCGGCGATACTACATGAGTGACACTTTTGCAGCCTGAATATGTAAAGGGGCGAAAGTCCAACGAGTACCTTTAGGCATTATAGGGTTGCTCACAATTTAGCCCGCCCAAAATGCCAGAACAGTAAACACACCCCATAAATGACCCCATTTCGAAAGTAGACGCCCCAAGGTATTCACTGAGGGGCATAGTGAGTCCGTGGGAGATTTTTTTTTTTTTTTTGCCAGAAGTTAGCAGAAATGGAAACTTTATTATTATTTGTTTTCTCCTCAGAAAGTGTCATTTTCCGCTAACTTGTGAAAAAAAATGAAATGATCACATGAACTCACCATGCCCCTCAGCGAATACTTTGAGGTGTCTTCTTTCTAAAATGGTGTCATTTGGGGGTATTTATACTATCCTGACATTCTAGCACCTGAAGAAACATGACAGGCGCTCAGAAAGTCAGAGCTGCTTCAAAATGCGGAAATTCACTTTTTTGTACCATAGTTTGTAAACGCTATAACTTTTGCGCAAATCAATAAATATACACTTATTGGATTTTTTTATCAAAGACATGTAGAGCAATGAATTTTGACACAAACTTGTATAGAAATGTAATTATATTTGAACAATTTTACCAGAAAAAGTTAAAAATACACTTTTTTGAGAAAATTGCCATCTTTTGACTAATATCAGAAAAAGAAAAATCTCAGCAGCAATCAAATGCCACCAAAAGAAAGCTGTATTTGTGAGGAAGAAAGGAGGTAAAATTCATTTGGGTGGTAAGTTGTATGACGGACAATAAGCGGTGAAAGTAGTGTAGTGCGGAATTGTAAAAAGTGGCCTGGT
Source organism: Bufotes viridis (assembly GCA_033119425.1). Lineage (NCBI taxonomy): Eukaryota > Metazoa > Chordata > Amphibia > Anura > Bufonidae > Bufotes > Bufotes viridis. The sequence continues at coordinate 13,560,957 of CM065592.1, read as the reverse complement.
CATTAAGGGTATTTAAGCTAGGGGGCTGAGGGGTTACAGTGTAACTGCCATATAATTATTATTATTTTTTGCTAAAGTGTAGGGCAAGTGATAGGTAACATTTTTGTAATATACTTTATTTAGCCAACACGTTTAATTTTAGTACTAAACTGGGGCTGAAATGGCCCTTAGCAGCAGTCTCAGAAATGGGGGGTGGCGGCGGTTAAGGGGCCCCATGGATCAGTTTCTCACCGGGGCCCCTTGGATTGTGTGTACGCCACTGGTTTTCCCTTTAATTGCATGAACTTTATGTATCACTGAGCACCGCCTTCATCACAGAGGTGTGCCGTTCAACCTCTCCTTACACTGGAGGATGGACATGACATTACACCAATAGCAAACTGGGACAGTTTATTAAGCTGAATTGGCTGCTGCTGGTACTGCTGCGGCTTCTGCTACTTGTAGTAGCAAAGACTGTGACTCGGCAGGGTACCAAGGGGAGCCTCCTGGTAGCACACACAGACAGGAGGTGTCTGCTGGGTAAAAGCTGCAGCAATCTGTATACAGAATGTATCCTGGTAATACAGCAATTTTTCCATCAGAAAAACAATCCAGTAGTCATCACTGTTCTTGATGCAAATGATACACTTGTCAACATGTACGCAACCAAGCATACAGCTTGCCATGCTCGCCAACATGCACGAGGTCCCAGTTCTTTCAGGCTCTGCCCCTCACTGCGATGATTGGTCATGGCCAGTGTTGTCGTCATCATCATCATCATCAGCCTTGTCCTGAACCACCAGCATCTCCAGTGGTAGCTCCTCAACCTTATCCTCCTCCAAAGAACTTTGTTCATATGGGTCCCCAACAGCCACAGGGTGGCCAGCAAGATGTGGAAGCTGTTCTTCTTCCACTATTCCTTGTTCCATCCCAGTGAGCGTTTGCTCTAATATAAATATCAAAGGGATTACATTGTTGATGCTTCTCTTGTTCCTACTCACAAATCTGCTGGCCTCTAATGGGCCGGAGTATACGAAATGCCTCCCTGATGAGCTGCCACTGCCTGAGCTGTAAATGACACATCCTCTCTGCTGTGGTGGTGTCGTGCATCAGCATGTGTTATTTCCTCCAAATGCAGGGGCATTGTTGTTGACCACCTTATCCAGGTGTAGTTGGCGAGAGAGAACAGCCAGAAATTTGTTGCTTGATGCCAGTTAGCACTGTGTGCCTTCTCTCGCACAGCGTGGCCACGCTTCAGTTCACACATTTGAAAGGACTGAGCTGGAGAGGAAGCAACGCTCTGCTCTGTTTCTTTTGCGGACAGGAGAAGGCCCACCTAGACTAACGTGGAGGGCGGATGTGGATAAGAGCTTGGTATGGAAACCAGACCAGCACAAACATGGAGGCATCAGTAGGACTGTTGCTGTGTCGCCGCTGCTGTGCAAAGCACTAACTCAGTGGGCTGTGAAAGACAAGTACTGTGCTTGGCTGTAAGCGCTGCTTCACGTGTCCGTGGTGGCATGCATCCACACTGCAAAAATTCCTATGAGCAGCCATGTTCTCTGCCATGTGAGAGTACAACAAGTAGATTTAGACTAGCACATTCATAGTCGCAGGTGCACATCCATAAAGATAGCATGCAGAAAGCAAACAAAAAAACGTATGGCAGCACAACATTACTCATACAAACAAGAAAACTGGGGAATAGGGATTATTCTGGATTAAAAGTGGTACAATACCTACTATACATGAAAAGCGTGTGTCGGGCCCATCTACCAGCGTCAAGGTAGCTCATGCAGATGAGTACCTAACACTTACAGAACTGCCTCTCCTGGCCTTGACCTAAGCCTACAATGTTCAGGGCGGTGTAGGAACCAGCTATATTTATACTCTGCTCAGAAGCCCGACATACGTTTGATCAAAAATGTGCGCAAAGAGCTTCTATTTTTTTTCATGTATAGTAGGTATTGTACCATTTTAATCCAGAATAATCTCTATTCCCCAGTTTTATTGTTTGCATGTGTAATGGTGTGCTGCCATACATTTTTTTGTTTGCTTTCTGCATGCTAGCTTTATGGACCTGCGACTATGAATTTGCTAGTCTAAATTTTCTTGTAGTATATATTGAGGATAGCTGCCTCTTTTAGATTGAGCACTCCCCACCCATCTGCCCAGGGTTTCTGAGCAGAGTATAAATATATCTGGTTCCTACACCGCCCTGAATATTGTAGGCTTAGGCCCAGGAGAGGCAGTTCTATCAGTGTTAGGTACCCATCTGCGGAAGCCACCTTGACGCCTGTAGGTGGGCCCGAGACACGTTTGATCAAAAATGCGTGCAAAGAGCTTCTATTTTTTTCATGTATAGTAACTATAATACCACTTTAATCTAGAATAATCCCTATTCCCCAGTTTTATTGTTTGTATGTGTAATGTTGTGCTGCCATACGTTTTTTTATGCGAGAGTACAAAGTACAGATGGCTTTTTAAGGAATAATGGAAGACAACTTTCATCAGTTTTGGTGAAGACCTGAGACTGCAATTTTTCATCAATTTTTTTTTTTAGAACAAGACAATTTTAACAATTTCTTAAAAATATATTGCAGCTGGTCATAGGTAGTAATATCTCAGAACAGAATACAATTTTGGTGAAGGTGTGGAACTGCATGACAAATTTCATAAATTGTTTGAGAATGAGAACATTTTAAACAATAAAAAAAAGTTGATATAAAATAACTGGCCAGAGGTACTGATTCTGAAGATGGCATAAGCTTACACAGACAGGGTCTTTAGACCTACACCAAATTTACCACAGTGGCTCAGGCTGGTGCAAGGATAAGCACTTTTCTCTGCTGCTAGACAAACTTTTTTTCTGACTCTATATTCTGAGTCTAAGGCTACATTCACACGACCGTGAATGTGTCGCGTCCGTTCCGCAATTCTGGAACGGGTGCGGACCCATTCACTGTCTATGGGGCCGGACGAGGTGCGGAGAGCACACTAAGTGCTCTCCGCTTCCGACATTTGCGAGCGCGGCCCCGAACTTCCGGTCCGCGGCTCCGCAAAGATAGGAACATGTCCTATTCTTGTCCCCAGCCTGCGGACAAGAATAGGAATTTCTATGGGGTGCGGCTGGGTGTATTGCGGATCCGCAATTTGCGGATCCGTAATACACTACGGTCGTGTGAATGTAGCCTTACATTGAGACCAATTTAATGCCAGATTTATGGCAACATTTGGCACTAAATGGTGCATTTTAGGTCTCACCCTCTTTCAAGCATGTAAAAAGTGTAGAAAGTAGAAAGCTGTGGCAAATCGCCTCATGATAAATTCCCCATGGAGTTTTTGGCAGACAATTTTCATACAATTTTTAGAAAAAAAAATTGCACTTGGACAGAGTCCAATAAAATGAAAGCTCTGGAGACAAATGACCACATGGGATCGAACTACCAGTCCGCGCTTGTTCTAAAATAAGTCTGACAAAGTCTGACGTAAATTTTCAGCCTGCGCCAACAGACAATTCCCAAAAAGTTAGGAGCTGTGTAAAATGTAAATTAAACCAATGCCCCATACAGTGTATTTTATTCACAATAGATCATAGAACACGTCACATGTTGAAAGTGAGACATTTATGGTGGGCACCATTTTGCACAACTCATCCAAATAAATCGCCAAAACTTCAGATTTGTTCGGAAGAATTTTTTAAAAATTTTTGACAAATTTTATTCAAGGTTTACTTGGCTTGGCTACTTAAAATGCTGTTATCAATCTATTAGTAATAATGGATGATCTTCAGTGGTTCCCAGAACTTTTCTTCTGGGCCCTAACTCTGACATTCAACAATATAATGGAGCTATCTGACACACCGCATACTGTAGTCAAGGATCGAATAAATCAAATACGCAGGCTGACCATGGACAAGAACAGGTGGGAGTCTATGGACAGACATTCTAACAGCCAACACAGGCTTAAAAAGAGAACAGTGAAAGGTCTTGGGTGGTCTCATGCTTTGAAGAGAGTTAAACATTAAAAAGATTGGATTGATTTGTCTTAAAATCTTAAGGGGACAATTAATTCTAGGACTCATCTTGCCCCATGGTTGTCTTAGCTAGATGTTCTTGGTTCTAGACAACCACACTCATCTTTAACTTATGTGGCCTAAGGTGGAGACCAGTCTTGTATTTGGCACAAAGAGCAGTTGAGCCTAAAGCCCCATGGACCTTTCTTCACACTCACTTTAGTATCCTGGCCCTCTGTCGAAGCAACAAGACTTCAAAATCTGCTATACCCTAGTTATACAAATCTAGGGGGCAAGATACCGTTTAGGTAGTTGTGGATGGGTTCAATAAGATGGCAAATTTCATTTCTTTGTATAGCTTGATATGCTGGTCAATGTCTTTGTTCAGAAGTTGCAGTTTGTGGCCAGTTTGTCATGTCAGAAGCAACAGGGAATTCCTTTTACCTCTTCACCTGTTTACTAACATTTTTTTAATTCTACTTACACCTCAATCGGGTCAATTTTATCAACTTGCTTAGCCTGGTTAGTTTTAGAAGCAGTTTTTGATTCCTTTAAATCTTCGGGGTTTCTGTGCTTCTTTGCTGGGTACAGAGAAAGCACTGTGTATTTGTTTCCTAGTCTATTGGCATTGTCTTAGCATATCCTGGGGCCCGTGCTTCTATTGTCTTTTATTGCTGCTGTTTGTTGTGGATTCTGTTTACTGTCTTCGTATGGTTTATCTTGACTATCATACTGGTTTGTATTGTAGACCAGGATCAGTTTCGCTGTGAAGTCCAGTTGCTGCAGTCCTGTAAACAACTAGCCTTATTACAATTCAGACCCCTTAAATGCCCCCAGAACAAAGCAATGTTCTCTAAGTGCCCCTCACACAGTATGATGTACCCTTTAATGCCAACAACACAGAATGATGCCTCTTAAGTGCCCAACGCACAATACGAAGTCCCCTTGGCACCCCACACCAAGTAATGCCCTCTAAGTGCCCCCACACACTGTATGATGCCTAGTAAGGGCACCCACACAGTGCTGCACCCTCATGTGACCCTACACAGAGTGATGCCCCTTAGCTGGCCTCCCTACACAGTGATACCCCTCATAGATTATGCTCCCTTAGATGGCCCCCACACAGTGATGCCCACCAATAGTTATGCAACCTTTTAGCGTCGCCATCAAAGTGATGCCTCACACACAGTTATGCCCCTAAATGGGCCCCTAGGAACCCTGGTCTAGAGAGTGAACACAGAAGCAGAAGTGTAACATGGTCACAGGATCAGCACTGAAACACTGGAGTGTAGCAATGGGTCCTAACCAGGAGGTCAATTCAGGAACCAAACATCAAGACAGAAGCGTAGTCCAGAATAGCCAGCAGATAGAACAGACAAACCTGGGAATAAATGTAAAATTAAAATAAGTGCAAGCTCTTTTGACGCTGAATCCAGAGGAAAAGAAGAGCCCCTCCAGAAGCAAAATGGGAACTAAATGCCGCTCCTTAACCCTTTCAAGACCAAGCCATTTTTCACCTTCATGACCAGGCTTAATTTTGCAAATCTGACATATGTCACTTATGTGGTGATAACTTTGGAATGCTTTTATTTATCCAAGCCATTCTGAGATTTTCTCGTGACATCTCGTACTTGATGTTAGGGGTGAATTTGGGTTGATAACTTTTACCTTTATATAAAAAAAAATCCAAAATTTACAGAAAATTTGGAAAAAAAAATTCTAAATTTTAATTTCTACGCATTAAAGGCAGATAATGATACCTCATTAGATACTTTTTACTTAAGATTCCTTTTATATCTACTTTATGTTGGCATAATTTAAAAAATTACATTTTATTTTTTTAGGACGTCAGAAGGCTTAGAATTTAAGAAGCAATTTTTCAAATTTTCTATAAAATTTTCAAAACTGACTTTTTCAAGGACCAGTACAGTTCTGAAGTCACTTTGAGGTCCTTACATAATAGAAACCACAAATAAATGTCCCCATTTTAGAAACGACACCCCTCAACTTACTCAAAACTGGTTTTACAAACTATGTTAACCCTTTAAGTGTTCCACAAGAATTAAAGCAAAATGGAGGTGAAATTTACAATTTTCAGTTTTTGTGCAGGTTTTTAATTTTAATGCAATTTTTCCTATAACACAGCAAGGGTTAACAACAAAACAAACCTCAATATTTATTACCCTGATTCTGCAGTTTACAGAAAAGCCCCATTTATGTTCGTAAACTGCTGCAGGGGCACACGGAAGGGCGCAGAAGGAAAGGAGCAACATATGGTTTTTGGACAGCAGATTTTGCTGGAATGGCTTTTGGGTGTCGTGTCATATTTGAAGGCACATTAAGGCACCACTACAGTAGAGACCCCCTAAAAGTGACTCCATTTTGGAAACAAAAAACTCAAATTTTAACTTTAACAAGGGATAACCGCAGAAAATGCACCCCATATTGTTACCCATATTCTCCTGAATATGTCAACATCCCCAATGTGGTCGTAAACTGCTGTATGAGCAGATGGCAGAATTCAAAAGGAAACGAGTGGCATCTGGATTTTCTAACATGAAATTTGCTGAAATAGATTTTAAGTTCATCAGAGTTCATCTTTGGTCTCATATGACTAGAGCACCTTCTTCCACGTTTGCTGTGTCCCCTACGTGGCTTGTGGAAAACTACAAATGGGACTTCTTATGGCTTGCTTACAAAAATGTCTTTCTTCTTGTCACTCTTCCATAACGGCCAGATTTGTGGAGTACACGGCTAATAGTTGTCCTGTGGACAGATTCTCCCACCTGAGCCGTGGATATCTGCAGCTCCTCCAGAGTGACCATGGGCCTCTTGGCTGCTTCTCTAATTAGTGCTCTACTTGCCAGGGCTGTCAATTTAGGTGGACGTCCATGTCTCGGTGGGTTTGCAGTTGTGCCATACTTCTTCCATTTTTGGATGATTGATTGAACAGGGCTGCGTGAGATGTTCAGAGTGTCGGGATTCGAACCCGTGACCGGCCATGTCCCAGGCGGTAGCTCTAGCCACTAGACTACCAGCCCTTCTGGACTTTTCCTTCTGCTGAACTCTTTGATCTACCTTGTTCCAGCCTTGCCTTGTTAATCTCTGTGATTCCTTGCACCTGCTACTACCACCTCTTTATAAGCCCAGCCTCTTGCACCTGACCCCCGCTGGTTATTGTTCTTCTGAACTTGATCCTGCTGCATCTTCCGCTGTTCCTCTGTTGCTACTACTAACCAACTCGACTGCTGCCAACCTCGGAATTGTCCACGACTACTCTTCTGCTTGATCCTCTACTACCGTCTACCTCTCTGTTGCCGACCCGACTCCTCCACCCCGCCTCTTCTCCTTGCGGTCTCCCGCTACTGGACTCCACCCGCTACACTGCCCGGTGCCCTCTAAAGCAGGTGAGCTAGCACCCCTAACACAGAGCTTCGGATATTGTTTTACAACCTTTAAACTTTAATATCCCTGACCTGTCTGGTGTGTTCCTTAGTTTTTATGATACTGTTTGATCATTAATGTTTTCTAACAAACCTCTGAGACCTTCAAAGAACAGCTGTAGTTATACTGAGAATACATTACACACAGGTGGACTCTATTTACTAGTTAGGTGACTTCTGAAGGCAACGGGTCACACTTTATTTAGGGGTATAAGAGTACAGGAAGCTGAATAAAAATGCACACCACACTTTCCAGATTTTTATTAATTACAAATTTTGAAACGTATCTATCATTTACTTAACACATACTTGCTACCCTGTGTTGGTCGATCACATAAAATCCAAATAAATAAAATTTTAGTTTGTGGGTGTAATGTGAAAAAATGTGTAAAGGTTCAAGGGGTATGAATACTTTTTCAAGGCACTGTAAATTCAGCTTTCACCTCCTGTAATGAGCAAGAAATTATCAGGAACAAACAGTTCATTCCTGATTAATTTCCTGTTGTGTCGGCTCTAGTAAAAGGGCTTAAAAGGGTACTCTAGTTGTTAAAAAGTTATGCCCTATCTACAGGACCCCACCTGTCACAAGACTGGGTACCCCCTACACCTCATAGTGCCCCAGAGTAAACAGAGCGCCAGGTCGGGCATGTGCACTGCTGCTCTATTAATCTCTACGGAAGTCTCGGAGACAGCCGAGTACAGCACTCGACTAGTCTCTTGCATTGTCCTTTCTGACGTTCTTACTCTATGTATTGACCTGAGCTCATTTTTTCGGAGTTACTTGGTATTTCTGCCCAACTTCAAATATTTACTCTTGACTGTCCTGACCTCTGCATTTGTTGTACACCACATCCCTGCCTGACAACATTTCAGTGCCTTCACCCGGTGACTACTATGGGGGTTGAAATATAGGGATCCAATTGGGAAAGTTGATACTTTGATGAAGGAGTTAAAGTGAAAATGTCCTTTTAGTTTAAAGAGTTTTCCATCAAAGCTGTAACTGAGCGTCACTAAGGCTGGGTTCCCATCATTGCTTCATTTTAGGTTCTTATGATGCATCAGAAGAACAAGAAGGAAAAAAATTGATCCTGTGCATCAGTTATGCACATTTGGCATCCATTTGAGCCATTTCCGTCTGAGATCCAATCTTTTATTAGATGAAGCCAGCTCGGTGGTCAAACTCGCATGGAGGATCTTGTTTTTCTGCCTGGTGGTCCAGACCGCTCCTAACATGGGTCATTATTTGTTATCTATTTACTCTGCCCTTATTTTTTTCATCCTTTGTTACTAGCTGCTATTAGTACCTTTTACTTGGTTCTATCTTGAGGACATTTAGACATTTGATTCATTGACTCATTTGATTACGATCACACATAAGGCACGTGCCGTTTTACACCTGTCCATAATGTGATATGACTTTAAGGCACATATGTGGTCTGTTCATGGTGGGTGACTATTTTTGTATTTAACTTTTTGCTTTAGTTCAGGCCTAGTCTGTACATTTTCTGTTGGTGTTCTTATTTATATCTAGATTCCCCCCCCCCGTGAACTAACTTTTTATGGTGGTCCTTTTTGAGCAAATGATACCTCTTGCAGATATTATAGTATATGCTGTTCTGTCTAGTAGCATTTATGCCCTTTGTGCCACTGTGCATACTTACTTGTATGTATTTCATTTCCTCACATTTACATATACGTGGCATGTTTCTATATAGGGCTATGGGCGTCAGGGATTAATTTTTGGTCTGAATTGTCCACTTGGTTTTCCTCCTGGTCTGCAGCAGTATAGTGGGGATTTTCCATCTGGTCCCCACATTATCACCTCTTTGTTATTTGTCTTTATGTTCCTAATAAACATTGATATTTTTATATACACTGTGTATGTTATATTTGAGATGGGGTTAGTAGCATTTTTGTAGGTTTTCAGTGTTGTCTGACTAGATCCCAGTATATTATTTCTATGATGATTTGAGGTTCTTATTGGTTACCGTCTTCTGCAGACTGAAGACAGATTCTCCTTGTTTTACACCTTGTTTTCTAGTAGAAAGAAACATCTTTGCCTAATAAAGTGCATTACAAAAATGTGTAACGCCCATGTTCCTGCACAATATTACAAATAAATCGAAAGGACAGTTAAACTTTAAGTTAAAGAGCAAAAGACTTAGACTTTGTACCTTTGTTTAGTCAATGGTAAACTCACTGAGGTATGTAACAAAGCAGATGTTGGTCCATTATGTCACTTGAACAATTTGGAAATGGGGCTACTCCTCAGGGCATTATCTAAGTAACCCCCCTGGTCTTCACCCTTTAGCCCCTGTACAGGGATCTGGACTCTCCTGCAGGTTAACCATCAGTACTCTACCTCTTGGACTAGTCTCTCTTCAATCCGACAAACAGTCCGAGGTCAAGATGGGCAGCTCAGGGTCAGCATGGAGGACAAGTAAGGGTCAGGACATGCAGTGAAGGGTCAAATCCAGAACACATAACAGTGAAGGGTCAAATCCAGAACACATAACAGTGAAGCTAATGGCACACCTTAGCAGGAACTAGCATACTAGAACCTATTGCTCAGGCAGCTTCTGATAGGGAAAGATGGCTTAAGTACCCCAGGGTAGCCAGCCATTGAGAGAGCATGTGCACCCTACGGGCAGAGAGAGGCATTACTGGCAAGAAGAAGGCCCCAGCCTGTGTGGGAGGACAGAGTTACTTCAGCAGCTGGGACCATGGAGCAGAGAGAGAGGGACACCACATGGAGTAGTTTAGAAAGGTGGTGACCATGGCCTCCAGCAGGAGAACAGTGGGTGGGCCATACCAAGGTATAGAGGTTTCTGTATCTTGGTAAGTTCCATATCCAGAGGCAGAACTCACACTGCAAATTATTGGTCATTCATTACATATAGTGCATGTGAGGCTCCTTTGGCTCTCTCCATCAACCACTGATCTAAAAAAAAGTCCTTGGCCTCCTTGTCCAGTCTTTTTTCTCACCACCATTTTTATATACCTTTCCATGGCCATATGTCAAGTAAATTACTTGGGACATAGCCATTGCAGCAAGGATAATAAGCAACTGTCCACCTAGCACCAAGGAGGACACCGAAGCTTCAGCTTATTGTGGACCTCGAAGACACAGTTCATGGCAGAAAAATAACGGTCCATCTGTAAGCCTCCGTTCCCCGTATTGCGGCAATGGGCTCTGGCCGTGTGAATCCCCTATTGCGGTGCGGACCCATTGACTCGAATGGGTCCGCATTCTGCAAAAGATATGGCAAAAGATAGGACATGTCCTATTTTTGGCAGAGTGGAGGCACGGATTGGAAGCACTTCCATGGGCTTTTGGGTCGGTACCTCTGCACCGCAATAGATAGGACACGTCGTATCTTGTGAATTGCACCATCCCTCTTCACAGAGGTGGCATCAAAAGCAAGTACTCTTGACTGTTTTTGACATGTATTGGAGCTCCTCATGATCCACTGAGGTCCGACCGTCACCTAACTTTTTATATTATAATTTGTTTTATTGAACCATTAAAGAAAAGAAAGGGTTGTGTTTCAAAAATGTATCAAATACAAACATTTAATACGTTTGAGTCAAGATCTTTTTCTACCTTTACAAGAAACCTTCTCCATTTACAATTCTTCAGGGATCTTGTTTCGTTACCTATTTGTTTTTCCTATGTTCTAAATGGAAATCTCTGGAAATTCATTATCCTCCGTGTGAGGAATTGCAGTAATAATCAGGATCTTTGCCCATTTGAGGTGAAGGGAATATAAGACGTGATCTACAGTGGAACATATCAAAACAAGGAAACTGATTCTTGCAGAATGTTGCAAGGAATTCATTTACGAGCTGTACGGACTTTTTTCCATTGTCTTGCTAGATTCACCATGATTTACCTTCTAGACACATGATTTTTCTCCTCAATTTGAATGTGTTGTAAATTCTATATTTTTGATTTATGTTGTAAAGGGGAAAGAAAACACGCATAGGAAGGGGAAAAGAAGATGATAATAGAAAGGACCTAAATATTAGTTTGTGTTCTCTAGGCTTGAATTTCTCCAAACGAGTCCTGCCATTTTACAGTACTAGTGAAGGAATCGGGCAAGGGGGATGAAGAGGGAGACTCTCATGATCCCAGTCATTGTCCAGGATGGCGGGCTTGCCCACAATGCTTTGCATTCAGTCTAGCAGCCAATCAGGAGGGAGGTTATTGACTGGTCTATCAGGCACAGACACCATTGTGAGCTCAGCCAGTGATGTGACAGGACTAGCTAGATATTTTAGGAACCTGCAGGGACAGTGTAGGGATTGTGAAGAAGATACATTTAGTTAGGTAGATTGAATTACTAGGTAGAAAGTCAGGTTTTATCGTGGGGACAGGACGTCTTACAGTCAGGATTGCTGGAGTTGTTCATAACTTCATGTGTTGCACTGCACAAGACACATGAGCTTTTACAGAGACAGTACTTTTTTTTTCTGTGCATGAGACAGTATTTTTGTCCAAAAATCTGTTGTAAAGCTTCTACAGTTCATAACAATATTATAGAAAAAGTGTTTTACATAGAGTAGTTGCTAACTGTCTCCAATTCACCAGGACTGTGTCTCATTTTCAGAGACAGACCTGGGCCAAAAATGGGTGGGGCTATCACAAACCTCGCCCATAAGTGGGTGCTTCTGTCTGGGTTCATGGCGTTCCCAGGGGCAGAGCTTATATGCTCCAATTTTCCCAACTGAAATGTTGGTAAGTATGGTTTTATAGAAATATTCCCCAGCAGCATATATTTCACTGTATCTACGACTCAATTGCGCTCTTTTCTTTCCAAAAACCTGTTGCAGTTTTTCTAATGTCTATAATTGTGCAAATAATTATGACGCATCATCGGTTTATAGTGTGTTCACAGTCAGGAGACACCAATTAGGCTTGTATCCCCCAAAAAAAAACCTTGTTACAATTGTTCTACTGTTCTGTCAAAAACAGTTTGGTCCCAGTCAGGGCATGTCCAATTAGGCCTGTATTTTGCTCTAAAAAACCTGTTGCAATTTTCCTACCATATACACAGTAAGGTCACAAATAAGCATATATAAGTGCATTTGTGTGTATAATCACAGTTACACTTAAAGGGCATCTGTCAGCAGATTTGTCCCTATGACACCGGCTGACCTGTTACATGTGCACTTGGCAGCTGAAGACATCTGTGTTGGTCCCATGTTCATATGTGCCCACATTGCTGAGAAAAATGCAGTTTTAATACATGCAAATGAGACTCTAGGAGCATTGGGGGCGTTGACATTACACCTAGAGGCTTAGTATTCTGCTACCGCATCAGCACTGTGATTGACAGGTGTGATCCAGGTGTGATGACGTTTGATCCTGTGCCTATTTTACCATTGTGACCCTGTGCTGCCATCCCTGACTTTGGACCAGTTTCTCGGATTTGCACAAACTCTGCCTGCCCTGACTTCGGCCTGTTTCTGACTGTGTTCTGCTTGTTCCTTGCAATGGTGTCCCTTACCTTCTGTTGGTCAGCTGTCAACCAGACCAGGACAACACCAGGAGGTACAGGTCTGGTGGTTCACTGCAGCAAAGTCCATATCCTGTATAGGGCTTAAAAGGTAAATACCAAGGGATTACCAGGATGACACCCTTAGATTTAGCCCAATGTTGGTTGACACAGTGGTTCCACACCCACTGTCCGTAACATGTACAATCATTCTGTATTTCTCTCTTTAGAGCTATACATTAATTTGGCATGAGGAAAAGCAGAGAGTTTATATTTGTTGAGTTTATTTTAATGGTCACTAGATTATGTATCCTGTTGAGCTTAAAGTGGTTGTCTCATCTCAGACAATGGGGGCATATCGCTAGGATATGCCCCCATTGTCTGATTAGTGTGGGTCCCACCACTGGGACCCACACCTGTATCGAGAATGGAGCCCTGAAAGTGGTGGAGGGCGCACTGCGCATTTGTATCCGCCCTTCATTCATTTTCTATGGGGCCACCGAAAATAGCCGAGCTCTGGCTCTGCTATTTCCGTCAGGCCCATAGAAGTGAATGGGAGCAGTAGCCGGTCATGCGGGATGTTGAAGGGATGTCCAGTTATGTAAATTACCTTGTGAAAAAGAGGTTTAAAGGGGCTTTCAAGTTACACAAAAAAAAATAACACCAACATTGAACCTTACTGCATTATATGTCAGATAATGACGTTCTGAGTGCATTTTGACTTCTCCAGCGTAATTGCGATCAGTGAGCTGCACCTTGCGTTTAAATCCCAGCACAAGACTCATGGAGAGTGTCTGTAGCATCAGGTCTCCACCTCTCCCACAGATCTAAACAGGGGCAGCAGCCTCATTATTAATACTAATAATAAATAACGATATTAGTAATGAAGCTATGTTGCAGTATAGAATTTTACTAAGGAAATTATTTGACAGGTCTTCGTCAGGATTTGAACTCCAGACCTTCTGTATGACAGGCAGAAGAGTTACCATTACACTACAGACCTGCTCTGTTGCAAGGGCTGAATTAACTGTGCTTAAAAAGCTATTTTCTTCATAGGTATAACACAAAATAAATATTATATTACTGAAATGAATTATTTTATAGGTCTCAATAAGGTTTAAACCCCAGACCTATTGCTGTTTTTCCTTTTAAGTATCACAAAACAGTATTTGGTATCCCGTACAATCATAATAACCTGTACTTATAGTGAACATATTATTTATGGTGGTTGGTAAACAATGTAAATAAAAATGGGGGGAGCACACGGTTTACTTTTATGGAGCCCTTAAAATTTCTCATGGCAGGCCTGGATCCAAGCCTGCTTGAAACTCGGCTGGAAAAAAAACAATCTCTAAGACACAGCATCATTGCTGACATCATGTCTACAGGGCAGCATCCAGGAAAATGAGCAGAACTCCTCCCTGAGAGGCAAGGTCACTGATCATGTTGTGTCTACTGGGCGGAGCTTTACAAACCTTGCCACGCCTCAGATGCACATGTGATGTCATCAGGATAGTGAACCAACACAGTAAAAAATGTCACGTGACCATAATGGAGTGCAGAAAAACTGGGCATGACAGATAAGCAATCACTATAAGTAAGTGATTACTTGATTCCTGTCAATTGCAAAACCGGAATACCCCTTTAAGTCCTATACATTTTTATAAGAGTTGCTCATCTTAGTACCTAAAGAATGAATGAAGGGGCTATCATTTTTAAGGTAGAAATCTCTTTGATTTGGTTCCATGTTCTGGTGGGAACCTGTCATCAACTGTATGCTGACCTCACGGAGCGCAGAATAAATTTGTGACAGAAATGCTGATTTCAGCGGTGTGTCACTCATGAGCTAATAGTAAGTGGTTGCTGAGAACCGGCATCATAATCATTGCAGCCGAGGCCTTGAAAAGAGTCAAATCTACCTGAGAAGAGTCATGGTTAGTCATAATCTCCTGCACTCTCACCCATCTGCTGATGGTTGGTAGTGTTGATCACAAATTTTCGAGTTGCGAATTTTAATCGCGAATATCGACACTTTAAGAATTCGCAAATATTTAGAATATCGCGAAATATATTCGCAATTGCGAATATTCATTTTTTTTAAATACCAGTTTATGCGAATTTTTACGCAAATTTTTTATATGCACATTTTCGCAATCAAGAAAGTAAGGTCATCATTTTCTTGATTGCGAAAATTCGCATATAAAAATTCACATAAAATTAGCATAAAAATTCGTATAAACTGGTGTTTAAAAGATACCTTTTAAATACCAGTTTATGCAAATGTTTATGCAAATTTTTATATGCGAATTTTCGCAGTCAAGAAAGTAATGTCATTATTTTCTTGATTGCGAAAATTCGCATATACAAATACGCATAAAATTAGCATTAAAAATTAAGAAAATAATGACTGGAGATTATGAATTCGCGAATTTTCGAATATATGGCGAACATTCGCCCAAATATTCACGTAATATCGCGAATTCGAATATTGCCCCTGCCGCTCATCACTAATGGTTGGCAGTTCTCTCCTAGAGAGAAAGGGAGAAAACTAGGTAGAAGCCTGTCAGTCATCAGCAGGTGGGCGGGAGAGCAGGAATTCATGAATAACCAGGACTCTTCTCAGGTGGCCGGGACTCTTTTCCAGGCCCAGTCTGCAATGATTGTGATGTTGGTTCTCGGCAACCACTTACTTTTACCTTATAAATGACAGATCACTGAAATCAACTCACCTGTCTCTACTTTATACTGCCGTTCGTATGGGCAGCGCAAAGGTGATGAGTCTGACAGGTTCCCTTTAAGGTTCAAAAGTTCCAATTTTGATGGGTTGAGCTTAAACTGAACATGTCAGAGATGTTTCATGACTTTCGATAGTGTTTTTAGTAAATTACTTGGCTTAGGGCTCTTTCACACTGGTGTTTTTGTTTTCCGGCATAGAGTTCTGTCGTCAGGTCTCTATGCCGGAAAAATCCTGATCAGTTTTATCCCCATGCATTCTGAATGGAGAGAAATCCGTTCAGGATGCATCAGGATGTCTTCAGTTCAGGACTGGAACGTTGTTCGGCCGGAGAAAATACCGCAGCATGCTGCGCTTTTTGTTCCATCCAAAAATCCCGAACACTTGCCGCTAGGCCGGATCCGGAATTAATGCCCATTGAAAGGCATTAATCCGGATCCGGCCATAAGCGAAACGTCGTTTCGGCGCATCGCCGGATCCGATGTTTAGCTTTTTCTCAATGGTTACCATGGCAGCCAGGACGCTAAAGTCCTGGTTGCCATGGTAAAGTGTAGTTGGGAGCGGGGAGCAGTATACTTACCATCCGTGTGGCTCCCGGGCGCTCCAGAGTGACGTCAGGGCGCCCTACACGCATGGATCACGTGATCGCATGGATCACGTGATCCATGCGCATGGAGCGCTCTGACGTCATTCTGGAGCACCCCGGGAGCCGCACGGATGGTAAGTATACTGCTCCCCGCTCCCACTACTACTATGGCAACCAGGACTTTAATAGCGTCCTGGCTGCCATGGTAACCTGAAAGCATTTCGAAGACTGATCAGGATCCTGATCAGTCTTCTAATGCTTTCAGGCGACTTGCGTTCTGACGGATCCGGCAGGACGGAAGTGCCTGCCGGATCCTCAGAACGCAAGTGTGAAAAAGGCCTTAGAGAGTATTATATGTAAATGCTGCTGCCTTGTGTTTTTTGACACCTACAATCTTCTTGCTTTCTTGGATTAGCTGGGCCAATACTTCTAAATAATAGGAGGGACAATGGACAACCTCGTCTGGGACCATTTTTAATGTTAAACGAATCTTAGAGTCGTCCATTTATTTGGATTTTGGCTGAGGGGATCTTATAGAGAGCCATTATTACATCAAGGAGGAACATCAATCTTATAAGTGTCCAATCCGTTCCGTCGAATGCCTTTTCTGCGTCTGTCATTCGGAGGACAAGGGGGGCTTTTTTTTTGTTTGCAAAGAGAATAGTATTTTAGTGTCATCTTTATCTCCTCTACTGGGTGTGAAGCCGGCTTATTTAAAATTGATTAGGCTTGGAAGAACTGTCTTAAAGGCTATGGACGCCTTTGGGGACAAAATTTTTTTTATTGATATTGCTTCCTTCTCATTTGGGGCTAAAAATTATTTTTTAATTTGGCTTTTACAAAAAAAGATTCAGTCCTTTTCCCAGTTGTTGTTGAAGTAATCACACAGTAAGGATATTTTTGAATGTTTGGTATGATAAACCATTGAAAAGCCATCCTGCCCAGGGCTCTTCCCCCGAGGACTAAGTTCAATGGCTTCTTCTATTTCTTAGGCTATTTCACAGTCTATGGGTACATTCATTTGTCCATTTTTTTTTTTGTTTTTGAATACCGATCATCCAAAAATAGGACATATAAGTCAATGAGCCCGCTGTACAGAAACCAAATGTCATTTCAAAGGCTGTTAAGAACGGATGACAAAGAGCTGTTAAAACAGTAAGGCCCCTTTCACACTGGCGTGATTTCCGTGTGGGTGCAATGCGTGAGGTGAGCGCATTGCACCCGCACTGAATCCGGACCCATTCACTTCAATGGGGCTGTGTACATGAGCGGTGATTTTCCCGCATCACTTTTGCGTTGTGTGAAAATCGAAGCATGCTCTATATTGTGCGTTTTTCACACAACGCAGGCCCCATAGAAGTGAATGGGGCTGCGGGAAAATCGCAAGCATCAGCAAGCAAGTGTGGATGCGGTGCGATTTTTTTCCACATGGTTGCTAGGAGACGATCGGGATGGGGACCCGATCTTTATTTTTTTCCATTATAACATAGTTATAAAGGAAAATAATAGCATTCTCAATAGAGAATGCAAAGTAAAAAGGGCAATAGAGGGTTAAAAATAATCAAAAGAACTAACTCACCCCCTCCATTTGATCATGTAGCAGCCGGTTACCGGTCTCCTGTTCTGTCTTCAGCCGAGAAGGGGGTGAAGGACCTTCAGTGACATCACTGGGTCACATGGTCCAATCACCTGCTTCCATCATGGAAGCAGGTGATTGGACCATGTGACACAGTGACGTCACTGAAGGTCCTTCACCCTCCGCCCGGCTGAAGACAGAACAGGAGACCGGTAACCGGCTGCTACATGATCAAATGGAGGGGGTGAGTTAGTTCTTTTGATTATTTTTAACCCTCTATTGCCCTTTTTACTTTGCATTCTCTATTGAGAATGCTATTATTTTCCTTTATAACTATGTTATAAGGGAAAATAATTAAATATACAGAATACTCAACCCGAAACCGGACTTAAGTGATGAAGTCCGGCTTCGGGTCTGGGTACCAAACATGCCGATTTTTCCCACGCGCGTGCAAAACGCATTAAAACGCTTTGCACTCGCGCGGAAAAATTGGGCATTTTCCCGCAACGCATCCGCCTTTTATCCGGGCGTCAAACGTGACGTCCATCTGAAAGGGGCCTTAGGAAATGGATAAAGAAATTGTAACACACGGATGCAAAATGGTCTTGAAAAACTGACAGTTTAACTGTTTTTAACGGCTGTTATTTCTCACTGTTGTGTGAATTGCAGATTTTGGTGCGGATTGGATGCGGTTTTGCCGCAGATCTCGCCCTTCTATCGAAAAGGGCAGCTAAAACCGCAAAACAGATCGGCATGCTGCCAATTTAAAAATCAGCACGGCAGGTCAATTTCCAGAAGTAAATCTGCAAAGTGTACGCGAGATTTGTGTAATCTTATACACTTTGCTGGTGCTGTACTACACTGCGGTTTTTCGTCACAGGAATCCACGCGGAAAACCCCCCCCTGCATATTCCACAACTAGCGCAGGCGACCTTAGAGTTTGGGTTTTATGGTTTATTGGTTTAGGTGGTGAAATTTAATTTTGTAACTTATGAACTCATGTTTTAAGTCCTCCTGCTATTTTTGGTGTCCAAGGTTTAATATTAGCACTTTTTTCCCTTGATTTTGGATTTGTTTGTCCGCCTGTGAATAGCGCCTATAATTGGCGTGATAGAAAACCTTTTTCAGAATTTTGGTCTAGTAACTCTCTAAGAGATAGTCTGAGTTTGAATACAGGTGTTTTTAGGGGGTATTCCGATTGTGACAAGTTATCCCTTGTCCACAGAATAGAGGATAACAATTAGATCGGTGGAGGCCTTATCACTGTGCCCCCCACTGAAAATAAGGATGGACGCCCGAGGGCCCCCTGAAAAGAACAGTGCAGTAGGTTGGGCATACTCACTGCCGCTCTATTCATCTCTATGGGACTTCTGGAGACAGGCGGGTACAGCCCTCAACCATTTCTGGAACTCCCATAGAGACGAATAGAGCAGCAGTGAGCATGCCAAACCTTCTTCTCTCTTAATTTCATTGGTTTCCAAAGGGTACGGGGGCTCAATTCTCATGATCAGTGGGGGTCCCAGCAGTAGGACTCTCACTGATCTAATAGTTATCCCCTATCTTGTGGAAAGGGGAAAACTGGTCACAACCAGAATAGCCCTTTAAATGTATACACTGAAAGACTGGGCTGTATCACATAAAAAAAAAAAAGTAAAATACAGTAGCATTCGCTAAAAGATATACAAGGAATCGGTGGATTTTCTGAAAATCTTTAAATATTTCAAAAACTTTAGAAAAAAATAATATAAAATCCAACCACTGATCATGATGGAAATTCTATAGGGTTTTTATAGGATGATTAGAGATCTTATCAGTATATTATTTTATATTATTATTATTATTTTATCTAATTAGTATATCATTTTATTTAATATTTTTATAATATTAGTGATTTTTTGGTATGTTTTTGTAGTGAATTATAATATTTTTGGTTCTATCATTTTAATTTCAATTTGTGTAAAATGTTATTCGTCAAAAATAATTCAGAGTTGAGGCCATATTATAAGTTGTGTTTAATAGAATTCACTAGAAAAGGGTTTATAAATGTACACATATTTTTAGGGGATTATCTATGTGAATGTCAAATTTTAATATCTCGCTGTAATGTTAATTAGCAAGAAGATTAGAAATATTTTTATTTTAGATTAGAATATTTTATTGCTTAAAAAAGTTTTCTATTTTTTTTTATTTATTGTATTTTGGGACTATAAGACACACCTTGACCATAAAATAACACCTTGGGTTTAGACAACAGAAAATTAGAAAATAAATATTTTAAAATATTGCTGGTGGAGTGGAGGGGTCAATGTCTGTAACTTTAGTAGTCTGGGATAGAGGGGGAATAGTTTACAGTCAGTTCCTGTTAATCCTCAGGTGCCATCTTTTGACCATTCAAACAAATAGCAATAGCGCATGTGATCACATGATGGGAGTATCAACATCACAATAAACCACCCGTCACAAAGTACAGTACAATGCAGGACCTACTGTGTAGTCTTCATCTTACTAATCTGACTCCTCCCACTGATGACATCATCAGAGGTCCTACAGCTGCAATAAGTTAGAGCTTTCATATACTTCCCTGCTGCCTGGAGACATTCATCACGGAGAGGGCTATGTTTCTCATGAGCTGTATGATCACTCGCTCTCTTCTACCGGCACCAATCATTGTGGGACAGGGAGAGACAGTAGCTGGCAGGGCTCTCTCATTGATCACAGTGCTCTGCCGGATTATTGAGGAAATAGTCAGGGAAGTCTGGCACTGCTGGACCAAAGGATGCAGACACTGAAGCCAGATTTCTTCCTGCTAAAAAAAATGAGTCTTATAGTCCAAAAATATACTGTAATTTACCTTTCCTTTTTTATAAATATTTCTTGAAATAAATTACAGCATTAAAAGAATATTAAAATTATAAATGAATAAACCTAATCAACAAAGATGTAAATATTTTTTAGAGTAGAGATTAATACATAAATAATTTCTTGCATTTTATGTATTAATCCGCTAAATAAACCTAAAAAATGAATCTTAATAAATGGAATCATAAACTAACAGCAAATGTAATAAATGAATATCGGAATCTCTCCTGTTTTTAGGGTGAACGTTTTAGTAAGTTCACATACATTAGGGGGGTGTTCTCTCAAAGACGTCAGAATACGTCAGAATATTTATAGTATATAATAAAACAGAAAATCTACCGCTGAAAATCTAGAAGTGGTCGTTTTTTTTATAGAGGTGGTCTTTTGGAGCCATTTGACTTTACATCTAATACATCTTGAAGGCAACTGTTTTTGACTATGAATGATGAAAATATGAAAGTCTACTTTGGTCTCCATGTTTTTCCAGCACCAACAATTGGCCGATGAGGTGAACAGTTTCCCCTTTCTCTCCAGTTCCTTCCAGTACCCTCCATTACAGTTCTCTTACATATGAAGGATAAGTTCCAAACCAGACCATATTCCATATGCCTCTTGAAGACACAATGAACCTCAGGATTCTATTTTGAATTCAAAATTGATTAATAAAGACTTAACTTTTTGTGATTTCTTTTGTAGGCCTCGTGCCCAGTATAACTCATAATCTAAAGATGGAAATCATAGAGAGGAAAGCCAATGACCTTATAGATCAATTTCATTAAATAAATCTAGCAAATAAAAAATAGGAAATAGATCAGTTTCAGAATTTATGAGGTGCGTCGATATATAGACTATTTGAGTACAAACTTAGTAACGTATAGATTTTCTCACCATTGTCTTCATCAATGGTTCAAAAATATTAGAAAAAGTTATGAGTGGAAATCATGTTTTGGGGCAAATTGCCCATTTAGGTTGATATTAAAAAAAATTAGACTTGGACTATCGTTGAATTATTTGATCTACTGTTAATTAGTAGTCATCTTAAAAATGGAAATGAATAATCTGACAGAAAAATAAAAATTTACAAAAATTGTGTCCTTGAGCCCTAAATTGTTCTAATTTCTAAGATTTTTTTGGTATTGTTGCCATTAATTGATGCTCTGACTGACTAAAACTGATATGGAAATCATCAACAGCACTGAGATCAAGGAATTCATCCTCCTGGGACTATCAGAAAATCCACAGATGCAGGTCATTTTGTTCCAATTATTTTGGTATTGTACATGTCAACCGTTCTTGGTAATTTGTTGCTTATTGCCGCAGTGAGAACAGACCATCGTCTGCACCACTCTATGTACTTCTTCCTTTCAAATCTCTCCTTCCTGGACATCTGCTACACCTCAATCATTGTACCCAAGATGTTGGTGAACATCGCCATATCTTCCAAAAACATCTCCTTTGCCGGCTGCCTACTTCAGGTTTATTTCTACCTTTTTATGGGGGAAACGGAGTGCATCCTGTTGGCTTTCATGGCATTTGACCGATATATTGCCATCTGTACCCCCTTACATTATAACGTGATTATGAACACAGTCTCTTGTGTTAGGATGATCTGCATCTCCTGGGTCATTGGTTGTATTATCTCCTCCATTGATATATATTTTATCTATCAGTTGAGGTTCTGTGGACCCGTCACCATTGACCACTTCTTCTGTGAAACTCCCTCATTGCTACAACTAGCCTGCAATGACATCTCATCAAATAACATCGTAGGAATAGTTGGTGGCTCCATATTACTCATCATTCCCGTATGTCTTATTCTTTTTTCTTACGTGCAGATTTTTTTAGTTCTTGTTAAAGTTGGCTCTCGAAGGTACAAGACCTTCTCTACATGTGTGTCGCATCTCATTGTAGTCACCATCTTCTATGGAACTGCTACATTCATGTATATGAAGCCAAGGTATTCAGCTACAGAGGTCACCGACAAGATGGTGTCTGTTTTTTACACAGTTGTCACTCCCATGTTAAACCCTTTAATATATAGTCTTAGAAATAAGGACGTACAAAGAGCTCTGAGACAGATGACGAAACACTGCCCCGTAATAAGATTATAAGTGATGGCCCCTTACTGAATGTTACAGGTTCATTTATTTTAACTAGAGTTGACTCAAATTCGCATTAATCCTGTAAAATATTACGCCCAAATGCAAATGTAGGGGTCCTGTTCTTGCCTGGTTTGATACAGATGACCTGAATGTGTATTGTCATGTAATGCAATGCACTCAGTAAAACTATATATGCATGGCACAGTCAGGTTTAGCGATCCTGGCTCAGCCCTTGTAGGAGGTTAGGTGTGGGCTGGCCCCACCTCACCTTGGGAGAGTCTAGGCTGGAGTTTGTGGAGAGAGGAGGCTCTGCCTACAGAAACTCATGATCTTTGCATGAGCAACAGGACAGGAGGGGAAAACAAAGGAGAGAACTAGAGAAACTAGTGTCTACATGGTCGAGCATTGGAGTCAGTCGGGTAACCTGCTACCAAAAGCTGTTAAGACTTTACTGCAGTGAGTGACACTCTTAAGGCACCCTTCACACCTGGACACGACTTGACCAGTCATATCACCAAAACCTTGTATCCCACAGTAGACACCATGGGCCACGGTTACATAAGTACTATTGCCATAGGTTTTGTTGAAGAAGATTTTAGCAAGATGGAGAGGAAAGAGGGCCGTAACTCCAATCCTTACCTAAACACATATGCTGCTGTCTGGGAGAGAATTGTCGTGTGTACATTTGG
This sequence comes from Bufotes viridis, assembly GCA_033119425.1. Classification (NCBI taxonomy): domain Eukaryota; kingdom Metazoa; phylum Chordata; class Amphibia; order Anura; family Bufonidae; genus Bufotes; species Bufotes viridis. The sequence continues at coordinate 13,537,476 of CM065592.1, read as the reverse complement.
AACTGGGACTGCTGTAATTGGATGTACTACAACTCCAGTTTTGCACTTAAGAAAAGAGACGTTTATTCTTTTAAATCTGGCCAGGTTACTGACTCCTGCACCATACGCCAGCCATTGCACTCTACATTCTCTGCCTTGCGCCAATACAAACACTTAACATCACGGACACCCCAACTATCATCAGGCAGGAGCCCCAGAACAAGGGACCAGACCCTTAAAGAGACAATTGTGCTACCACAAAGACTCCTTGTGGGTGTCAACACTCACCCCAGTTTGCTGTGAAGGCCAGGAAACGTGCCATCAGCTGCACGCCAGCCCAGAAGGTGTTAATCAGCCATCTTGGATCGTTTCTTCCAACACATTCCAGAGCAGGAGACAAGAGATTGGACCCAGCAGAGGTGCAGGCAAGACATGCCTGTGGGGTGGTCCTCGTCTCTTATGGTTAAAGCACCTTCGGCCTAACCCTACTTTCTTATTTTGTAAATAAAAAGGCTTCCAGTAAGCCAGACTCTTGAGGAACAAGAGCAGGACAAGGCGACTCAGATGTTTGATAACACCAATTTGTGCCTGGAGCATAGAGAACAGGCGGAACCTGCTGCCAGAACCCGCTGTCCTGGAAGACCGGGCAGAGGTACCATGGAAAGCTCCTATATGGAGTTCCAGTCTGAATTGTCAGCCTGGTCAGACCCAAAGGTGGGAAATTCTCCTCCAAATGAGATGCTGCTGCCTCCTGTTATTACTATGGGGGCTGGTAACACCGTGATCATTAGCTCATTGATCTCCATCAACACAGAGCTGGGCCACTCCAATGCTATGTGTGTAAGGTTCTGGAGTGCCAGAGTAAGGAAGTGGATGAGCCCCATCAGCATCTCTGCCCTGCAAAAGGGTATCAAATCTTACATATTTTTTTGTCTGCAGAAGGTGACCAGCCTGCAGCAGTTCCAAGTTTACCACAGGGGGCCCCATAGCTCCACCTTACCATCCCCTGGAGCTACAGCAGCAGAGACCAGCACCAGATTAAGATCCGCGCCCATAGCTACCGACCCAGCCTGAAGTCTGTCCAGCATAGATCTAAAAGGACATCGGAGTCCAAAGAGAGGATATCGGGGTTGAGACCATTGGCCCTGTTTTGAGTGTCTATTTTGTTGGCCCTACTTAGTCCACTATGGTCTCACCATTGTACTAAAAAAATTCCACTCCTGATGCAGAAAAAGTCCAAGTTGTGCACATTGCACCTTCCCTTTCCTTTCTAGGTTAAAGAAGCTAGCCTGAGCCGATTGCATCATTCTAACAGCTAGCACCCCCAAAAACTGCTTTCTGCAACATTTAAATATGGCACCAAAGAAGAGACTGAAATGTGACCTAAGGTACCTGAGACCAGTTGTTCAAGTAACTTTGAAGTATGTGAATATCGCCATGAACTCTATGTGCCCTGGTTTTGTGTTTCCATGGACTCTGGTGCTACAAGAGCCATACTCCCAGGATTTGTTTTCACAATTTGCCTTACTATCAGGATATGAACGTATTTGAGATCATGTAGCTAGTTAGATAGCCATCCCATACCATGGACTGTCATCAGTTTTCTTGCCACTGTGGTAGTTAGATAATGTTGGTTAACTAATGTTAATGTCATGCATACAGTATGCTTTAACTCTTTTTATATGCAGCTGAAATACAAGTGAAGTGAGACAACTAGTACCTGAATCCTCCGAGCATATGGATCCACCATCCCGAGAATGTCTTGGCTTTCAATAGGTGTGTGCAGTACCCTACACCAGGAAGTATCTGCAAATGGTTTGTTATGTAATATATTGATATTTATTGTCGTGTTATGTATGGCACACAGTATAAATAAGGATGGATGGCACCGCCAGGGTTAAAAATCCTGGCTCAACCCATGTAGAAGGTTAGATGTGGGCTGGCCCCACCCCTAACCTTAGGAGAGTCTAGGCTGGAGTTTGGAGGAGACAGGAAGCTGAGAATTATGCTCCCCATGCCAGTCATATCAGAAAAACCCTGTATGCCACGGTGGACACTACAGCCACCATCACATGAGTACTATTGACCGCCATAGATACTGTTTGAGGAGATTTTAGAAAGATCATGAGATAAGAGGACTATAACTTCCATTCTTACCTAAATCCATACACTTCTATCTGGAGGGAACTGCCCTATGAACAGTTGGAACTGTGTCTGCTAGAATTGGATGTACTACAACTCACATTTTACACTTAAGTAAAGAGAGGCGTTTACTCTGAATTCTGGCCAGGTTACTGCCCCCTGCACCATACACTGGCCATTCCACGCCATGCACCCTGCCTTGCACCAATACAAACAATTTTGTATAGTGCTGTACAACCGCTCTGTAACTGCGACTACTATATCAGCCCCAGTAAGAGGAGAGATCAACCATAAGAAAAAAAATAAATTATTGTTAAATGTTCCACAAAAATCTTGTACGAACTTATGGGGGCACACAAGTGTAAAGAAGAGTTAATAAGACCCCATTCAGACCTCAGCTCAAACCAGTAATGTAAAAGACCCCATTCAGACCCCAGATCAGAGCCCCAATGTTCATAAGACCTGCAATCAGACCTCAGATCAAACCCTAATGTAAATAAGACCCCTATTCAGAACTCAGATCAGAGCCCCAATGTTGATAAGACCCCATTCAGACCTCAGATCAAAGCCCCCAATGTTAATAAGACCTCCAATCAGACCCTCAGATCAGACCCCTAATGTAAATAAGACCCCCAATCAGACCCCAGATCAGACCCCAATATTATTAGAGGAACCTGTCACCAGATTTGGGTATAGAGCTAGACATGGGCTCAGATGGCCGAGCTCATCCGAATATCCAGTCCCCATAGTCAGTGTGCTTTTATTGTGTAAAAATACTGATTTGATACATATGTAATACCTGAGATGAGTCCTGTACGTGACTCATCTCAGGACAGGACTCATCTCAGGTTAATTTGCATATGTATCAAATTCCTTTTTTCACACAATAAAAGCACATAGAGCTATGGGGACTGGATATTATGGATGTGCTAGCTGCCATCTAGCAGCCCATGTCCTCAGCTCTATACCAAAATCCTGGTGACAGGTTCCCTTTAAGACCCAAATCAGACCTCATCTCTGACCCCCAATGTTAATAAGATGCCCAATCAGACCTCAGCTAAGACCAGTAATGTGAAAGACCCCATTCAGACCTCAGATCAGACCCCAATGTAAATGACCCCCAATCAGACCTCAGCTCAGACCCCTAATGTGAAAGAACCCCATTCAGACCTCTAGATCAGACCCCAATTTGAATAAGACCGCATTTAAACCTTAGCTAAGACCAGTAATGTGAAAGACCCCAATCAGACCTCAGATCAGATCTCCAATGTGAATTATCCCCATTCAGACCCTCATGCTCAGAGCAGACAAAAAAATAAATCAACTTACCTCCTGCTCCGGACGCTGCCACCGCTCCTGACATCCAGCACTCTTCCTGTTCTTCCTGCCGCACAGTCACAGCACAGCGAGTGGCCAAGGGAGACCAGGAAGCGGTGAGTACAGAACCCAGGGATTGCATTCACCACTTCCCGATGCTGCTGTACTAATGAGCATTTTTATATTGGAAGAGCTCATTAGTATTTGCCCTATAAGACGCACTGACATTTTCCCTCACTTTGGGGGGAAAAAGGGCATCTTGTAGGACGAAAACTAAGGTGTGTGTGCATATGTATTGTGAGAGGGCCAGGGGGAAAGTGGTAGAAGGAGTCTACATTTCCGCTAGGTTCCTGTCTTAGGGCCCTTTCACACTAGTGTTTTCAGGATCCGGCATAGAGTTCCGTCTGTGTCTAGTCAGGTGAAGAGTAGTGTGGAGTTGGAGTGTGGATCTCCTGAAGTGAGGAGGCTAGTCAGCCTGCTGCTACTAGTGGTGTCATTTATGTGAAGCAATCTTCCAGCAAGAGAACATTTGTAGTGTACGGGAGTTGTGATGCTCGACACTACAGAAGGGTCACTAGAGTGCGTACGTTCCCCTCATTTGTGGGGAGATTGGTGAATGTCCTTTCCAGTAAATGCTATGTAATGTAACGCCTATTTATATATCCTATCACCCTGTTACTGCTATTGTGTGCCATTGTGCAGGCCTGCTAGGGGGTGTCATCCCAGCTATGTCCACTAGGTAGCCCTAGTTAATATAGGCCCAGTCAGCTGAGGAGTTAGGCAGTTCAGGCCTTGAGCCTGTTGAAGGCAGTCCAGTCCAGGCCATGAGCCTGTGAAGGAGTTTAGGCCCTCAGCCTGTTGAAGTCAGCCCAGGCTCTATAGCCTGAGAGGGTCCAGCCTAGGAAGAGTCCTTCACTGGGAGGAGCAGTCCAGACCCTAGGACTAGTGGAGATGTGTTGCCTCCTTAGTCAAGCTGCAAACAGGATAAGGATCCCTGCAGGAGCATCACTGATCACCAGCCGGAGTGAGCTGAGGGAAGGCAGAGCAGTAACCAAGGCAGCAAGAGGTACTACAAATACCAGAGGAGGTACTCAGTAATTGCTATCCCAAGGATATAAGCCGAGAGAGGGCATTGGGGCCTTGGAGAAGAATATATTCCTAGTCAGGACCAGTCAGGGAATGTGTGCAAGCCGCCTGTACTGCAAGTCCTGCTTTAACCCTCTGTGATCACCTTGCTAAATATAAGCCTGCCATTAATGTACTGTAACTTAAAGCTTGCTGAAACCAATCGTCTTCTGAGGAACTGTCAAGAGAGTGAATGCTGTTTATTACTGTTCAGTAAAGTGAAGTTCTGGTTTACTATCCAAGCCTGCACCTCAATTATTCCTCCTACCAAATCAGTGTGCCACCGCTACTCGCCACTGGCGTCACGGACATCAGGGACACCCAGCCACAGGCACGTTAATCTACAAACACCAAGGGCACCTCACACTACACCTGGCTGTGTCCCTCAAGAACCCAGAGAGTGCCCCAGAGGATCCACGTGCCAGCCTCTCCATCACTGGCATTCCCCAGGTCAGTCTCTCATACTCCCCTGACTTGGGGATGCTACACATATATTTCAGAGGAGCCTGACCCAAGGATAAAGCAACCTGTTCTGCATTTGGGCCTTGGGAGAATCGAGGTGCAGGAGTCGGATTATTAATCACCGCACCAATACAGCTACTGAGGAGTTACCAGGGATCAAGTCAGGTCCTGTCCAGTAAGCATCTTACCCTCTGTCTGCCTTGCTAGGATTAGCCTATTCTTTACCAAGCCTGCATACCAGGAAAATCACAGCATTTATCCCATTTGTCTTCAAAACAGAATTACATAAAGGACTGTATATAATTTGCCGTTCAGTAAAGAAGTTGATGATCAACAGAAATCCGTTGTACCTCAATTATTCCTACTGCAAATCGGTTGTGCCACCGTAAAGGCACTGGCGTCACAAACTTCAAGGGACCTTGCCACAGGCACGTTAAACCTTAACATCAAGGGCACCTCACATACCACCTGGCCTGTGTCCCTTCAACCCAAAGGACCCACGTGCTGACCTCTCCATCACTAACCGCACGCCTGCCCAGGGACTTTATAACTGTGAGTACAAATTTCATCCCCTCGGTCTGCCTGCCTATGTCCGTGACCTCACAGGTCGCTTACCCTGAGGACTGGCATACTGCAGATTAACAGATTTAACATTGCCAAGACGGATCCGTCATGAACTCCATTGAAAGTCAATGGAGGACGGATCCGTTTTCTATTGGGGCAGATTGTGCCAGAGAAAACTGATCCGTCCCCATTGACTTGCATTGGGGGTCATGTGACTGCACTGAAGACATCCTGATGCATCCTGAACGGATTTCTCTCCATTCAGAATGCATGGGGATAATCCGATCAGGATTCTTCCAGCATAGAGCCCCGACGACGGATCTCTATGTCGGATCCTGAAAACGCCAGTGTGAAAGAGCCCCTATACATTCTAAGAAAGCAGCCAGGGAATTGACAGCTAGGTTTTCCCTTTGCAAGGGTTTTGTTAAAAACCTGGTTAGAAGGGCCTGGCTGCTTGGAGCAGGGGGAGTTGGGTGGGTCCCTGCTCCAATTAGCCACTCCAGGTATTCAGGGTAAGGGTACTTTCACACTTGCGTTAGTGTGATCCGACAGGCAGTTCCATCGTCGGAGCTACCAGCCGGATCCACCGATCAGTGTGACAACTGACAACATTTGTAGACAGATCCGGGTGCGGATCTGTCTACAAATGCATTGCAAGAACGGATCCGTCTCTCCGCTTGTGTTTTGTTGATGGAGCTGGGCACAAGGCTCAGTTTCATGTCGTTAGGAACTACTGCATGTTTAGATGTAACGGCCAGACGGCCAGGTATTTCCTTTATTTTGAACAGTTTTTTATCTAAAAGTCAATAAAACAGGCTGAGGCCAGTTGCATCAAACTTGCGTGGACTGGACTGTGATTTGTGTGCCCATAGCGCCCGTCAATCCCAGGAGACGGCGGTCCCGGAACCTAATCCGGTTACATATGGTGCAGGATGCGGGCACAAAAATCCAGCAAGTTTTATGTCCTGGGTTATTTCTGCTGTGCTTACAAAACCAAACAGTGCAGACATGGAGGAAGTCGTTAAAGAGCTGAGCCAGGCTTAGATTCAGCTCCAGAAAGCAAAAGCAAACCAGCAGGAGACGAATGCTAACCAGCAAGAAACGAATCGGCTGCTCATAGAGCCTACACAAGCTGTGCTCGGAGAACAGCAATCGGTTAATAAAAGTCTGGTGGAGCAGAGAAAGGTGCTGGCTGGAAGGCCCCAAGTCTGGGAGGAATCCATCACTGCGGGGAGGAGAGTGCAAGCTTCCCTTTAAAAAATGGTCACAGAGGATGATGTGGAGACATAGCTCACCGTTTTTGAAAGAACCGCTGAAAGAGAGAAACTCCCAGCGGAACAGTGGGCAGACACACTCGCTCCATTTCTCAGTGGGGAGCCCCAGAAAGCCTACTTTGATTTGAGTGATCAGGATGCCAGACAGTACTACAAACTGAAAGTTTAGGGGTAACATCCGCGGTCAGAGCCCAGCGAGTGCACAACTGGACTTTCCAATTGGATAAACCAGCGAGGTCGCAAATGTACGATCTTTTCCAGCTGGCTAAAAAATGGCTGCAGCCGGAGGTATCTTCAGCCGCTCAGGTGGTTGAAAGAGTGGACTGGTTTGTCTGTGTTCTGCCAGCGCTGTGTGGGACAAGCGGACCCCAGGGATGCGGATCAGCTCGTCGCCCTAGTGGAGCGGTATCTGAACACCGAGGAGTATCTACAAGACCTCTCTCCTACTCGGCCGGCCCCAAGGAGCCAGAAGACTGCTGATCGTGGTAAGACTGTTCCTAATCTAAAGGGGGCGAGGGAGGGCCGTAAAGTTGGAACTGAGACTGACCTATTAGCCCAAACTTTTAAGCCAGTTAGCCCTAAACAGCCTTGGGCTGTCAAAAAGATTGTTTGCTGGCGGTGTCAAGGACTGCGCCACGTGGCTGCCAACTGTCCTTTGGTTGATGAGCCTATGGAGTGTGACAGTGGGCGGAGGAGGTCATTGTTTGCGGGACTCTGCCTACTCTGCCTTGCCGACCCCAGATTCGGAGCGACAAACTTGCATTATGGTGTACACTGCACAGGAACGTATTTTTATATTTTAATAGTTCAGACATTTTCAGATGCGGCAATACCGTTTGTTTATTTTATTTATTTTATTTGTTTTACTGTTTATTTTTATATGTAAAATTGGGAAAAGGGGATCGATTTGAGTTTTTAATATTTTTATGTTTTTCAGGGTAACCAATCGGAGCCCTGTGATTTCACCGCATCCCTCTGCCAGAATTTCACAGATGCCGCAGTTGCTATTGAACGCGGCATATGAGGGGTTAGATGACCGGGATCGGCATCATCGCCTATTCCCCTCAGTGAGGCCGGGTGCCCGCTGTACTATACAGCCGACATCTGCCACATATGGAGCGGGCTCACTGCAGTAGCTGCCCAAACAGCTAGTTACACATTATAACCTACCTGCACGTGGTAATGCCTGAAGGGGTTAATAAATTCACTCAGGCTATAGTTTCCCCAAAGAGGAGTAAAAGTAAAAGACCCTTCTATCTAGATAACTTTGAGCGTAGTCCGATGTTTACTAAGCAGAATGTTAGTACCGTTCCTCAGCTCCCCTGAATCCAGAAGAGCTTCTCCATTCCATGATCATCTGAAGACTAGATGCAAGAACCTAGCCTTTCCCCCCTGGAAAATGATTTCCATAAAAATAAAAAAAACTAACGCGTTTTCTGCCCCGTATTAAATGGTTCATAAGCTTCTCAATATGATTGACGAGCCTATCCCCGATCCACGTCAAAACTGAGGCAAGATAATCATTTTAATTAGAGATGAGCGAACTTATAAAAAACTTTAATTCGGCTGCTTCGCCGAAGTTCACAAAGAAATTCTCTTCGTGACAAATTACTTTGTCACGAATTGCATTCCATTGAACCCCTCAGATGTCACGTTCAACACGGATCGTGGCATCTGACAGTCACATTGAGGCCTTTCAGGGGTTAATCAAGGGTAAAAAAAATACATACATCATCCATTTGTTCGCGTAGAGGCCACCGTATCTATCGAGATTGAAGAGGTGCCAAATCTCGTGCGTTGACATGATGGCGTCATCACCACGCGTGGCCAGCGTGATGATGTGGTGACGTCATCATGTCAGCGCACGGGAGATTTGGCGTGTTTTCTTCATATAAGATGGCCGTGATGGCCCCTCTGCGAGCAAATTGATGAGGTGAGTATGTTTTTGGTTTTTTATACCGCCATTTCAGGAAAAATGTATTTGTTAGAACAAAGCGCCAGGAAATTCGGCTGTGTGGTGAATCGAATTTTTCCTGAAATTCAGATCAAATTTTAACTTTGATTCGATCAACACTAGTTTTAATTTTATTAAGAGCAATTCTTTCCACTTAAAATAAAGGTAGCTTTAACCAAATATCAATTTTGCCTCAATATTGAATACTCAATACTGAAACTTCCTTACCAAGTACAGTAGCAGGGCAGAGGTCAGTCCAGGTCTTTTGGTGGCCTTGGCACGTGTAAGATGGACGTTTGTACTTCTGATTGACTAAGGGGAAAGGAGTAGATGGCCTCCCATCTAGTCCAATCACTATAAACCAGGAAAACCTGCCAACACATGTGCCAAAGTGCTTTATTAGCCAAACATATGTAAGAAACCGCACCCTGTTGGCACGTGTTTGGTTGGTATACATCAGAAGACCTTTGTTCAAGCTGACTGCTGTTTTCAATGCACGAGGATCCCGTGAGTATGGATAGAGCATTTTACCAAGTGGCTGCTATTTCCATTACATGTAGACTTCCAAACCATGAAATGCGTTAGCCGTATTGTAATTGCCTTTCCATATACGTACAGATAGCAGATGTACGCAAACATGTAACAACTAAACTCCAAATTTGGAGGTAATGTAGCAGAATGGTTGTTGCAAACAAGATTTTCTAATGGTATCATGGAGATAGGCATCAGTGATGAGCGAGCACCAAAGTGTCTTTTGTGTCTTTTGCTGATGACACAAAGATTTGTAACAGGGTTGATGTTCCTGGAGGGATACACCAAATGGAAAAGGATTTAGGAAAACTAGAGGAATGGTCAAATATCTGGCAACTAAAATTTAATGTCGATAAGTGCAAGATAATGCACCTGGGGCGTAAAACCCAAGAGCAGAATATAAAATCAGTGATACAGTACTAACCTCAGTATCTGAGGAAAGGGATTTAGGGGTCATTATATCAGACGACCTAAAGGTGGGCAGACAATGTCATAGAGCAGCAGGTAATGCCAGCAGAATGCTTGGGTGTATAGGGAGAGGCATTAACAGTAGAAAGAGGGAGGCGCTCGTGCCGCTCTACAGAGCACTAGGGAGACCTCATTGGGAGTATTGTGTGCAGTACTGGAGACCAGATCTGCAGAAGGATATTCAGAGAAGAGCTACTAAACTAGTACATGGATTACAGGACAAAACTTACCAGGAAAGGTTAAAGGACCTTAACATGTATAGCTTGGAAGCAAGAAGAGACAGAGGGGATATGATAGAAACTTTTAAATACATAAAGGGAATCATCGCGGTAAAAGAGGAGAGAATATTTAAAAGAAGAAAAACTGCTACAAGAGGACATAGTTTTAAATTAGAGGGGCAAAGGTTTAAAAGTAATATCAGGAAGTATTACTTTACTGAGAGAGTAGTGGACGCATGGAATAGCCTTCCTGCAGAAGTGGTAGCTGCAAATACAGTGAAGGAGTTTTTACATGCATGGGATGGGCATAAGGCCATCCTTCATATAAGATAATGCCTGGGGCTATTCATAGTATTCAGTATATTGGGCAGACTAGATGGGCCAAATGGTTCTTATCTGCCGACACATTCTATGTTTCTATGTAAAGTGTTCGGGTGTTCGGTCCGAACACACTGCAATATTCGTGCGCTCGGCCGAGCACCCGAGTATAATAGAAGTCAATGGGAGACAACCAGGCACCCCTTGTTCTGAAGAGGGGAGGGTGCCTGGTCCATTGGAAAAGGTCTGAAAGTGACAGAAACACCATCAAACTGGATCGGGAACAGCATGGGGAAGATGTCTGGATGCATCTTGGACTCCCAGGTCCTTGCTGGGAACCATTTTGTCCGAGTTGTACGACACTTTTAAAGACTGACAAAAATATGCACCCCCCCCCCCAAAAAAAAAAAAAAAAATAACTATTTCACAGGAAAATGTGTTAGGAAACATTCTTTCCTGTATATTCTATTGTATATAAAGTGCAAGTGCTGCCAAAAATTATAAGCAAGAGGCACTCTGATACAACCTGTATATCACATAAAGTGCAGAAAAGTTGAACGGCACTCCTCTTTTGTGTGCCGTCTCAAATATATGTGTGGATTGTCTAGGCGCCTGTAAGTGGAGTCAGGGCCAACACGAAACGAGCACCCTACATAAATGAGTGCTGTGATCCCTGAAAGTATATACACCTCTTTTGTGTGCAGACGGTGCTCAGTGGTATTTTTAAGGTCATATAATAGAAGATAGACCACGGCACTCTAGTTGCTGATTTGTCAGAAATAACTTTTATTTAGTTAATTATATTTTAGCATTCATCCAGAAGGTGAGTACATAAGTAAATACTGGCCAACGTTTCGGTGAAATCAAGACCTTGATCACGGCCTTAGTAACATATATACTAAGGCCGTGATCAAGGTCTTGATTTCACCGAAACGTGGCCAGTATTACTTATGTACTCACCTTCTGGATGAATGCTAAAATATAATTAACTAAATAAAAGTTATTTCTGACAAATCAGAAACTAGAGTGCCGTGGTCTATCTTCTACTGTATATCACATAAAGGCCTCATTCACATTGTGGTACAATTGTTCAGGTAGTGGGACTCTTACACTCATAAAGCCTATGCACTAAGTGAAAGGGCTGCCAAAAATTACAAGGAACCGGCACTGCAATACACCCTTTATTACACACAAAGGAGGGCATCATACACACCCTTGAAAAATTAGGTGACCCTCAAAAACATTTGGAGTAGGAGCCTGCTGGTGACCCTCTAAAACATTACGGGTGAGGGCCTGCTGCTGAGCTGACCATCTAAAACATTAAGGGCGAGGGGCTGCTGGTAAGCTGACCCTCTAAAACATTATGGTTGAGGGTCTGCTGGTGAGTTGACCCTCTAAAACATTATGGTTGAGGATCTGCAGTTGAGCTGACCCTCTTTGAAAATTGTAGTGGAGGGAATATATACTATCTGGATGAGGAGGAGGAGGAGTAAAAAACAAGATTCAACCATATACACTTTTTTGTGGTGGAAAAGTTGCATGGGTATACACTACAGTAGACTGAGTACATTATAAACAATACATTGAAATTGCCGCGCTTCAGGGTGAGGTTGCTGGCGGGGTGTCATGAAAGTGTCCCATGCCTTGGAGAGTGTTGCCCTGCCTCTGTTAAAACTATTGTGTGTTCCCATTGTCTCCCTTCCTCAGTTGCCTAAGGAAGTACGGACTCTGGCGGTCGCCTTGTCAGAGGGAAAATTTTGAAGCAATCTCTTAACAAGTACCTTCTGGTATTGCATCATTTTACTCTCCACCACAGGAATGAGAGTAGCAGGGCTCGAGAAGGGTGAACACCCAGTGTGTTATCTAAAATGCGTATAACACGAGGTTCGTGGGAAAGGCAGCCTAACATGAAGTCAGCCATGTGTGCTAGAGTACCAACAGGCAAAACGTAGATGTCAAAATCAGAATGACTCTCCATCCCCTCATCCTTCTCCTCTTCCTCCTCCTCTGCCCATCCACGCTGAACAGATGGAATTAAAGTTCCATGGGTACTACCCTCTGTAGCGGAAGCAACTGTCTCCAGCTTCTCCTCCTCTTCATGGCCCAATTCGCGCTGAGAAGACGAACTGTGGGTGGTCTGAAATGGGGATCTGAAATGACGAACTGTGGGTGGTCTGACTATCACCCTGTGTAATGTTCTCCCCATTTCCTCGTCTGCCACATTCAGAGCGTCCTCCTAATTGTGAGCAGCGATCGTTTGAGTAGACACAGCAGTGGGATGGCCCAGCAGTGTGTAACACAGGGGAAGAGGAGGCAGTTCGACCCACATATTAGGGTGCTTGGATGCCATGGATCATGCTGGTGGTGGTAAGGTTGCTAGTGTTCACCCCTTGGCAAGGTAAATTTACGCATTGGGGGTGCTCAGTGTAACGGTTGCGGGCCTGTCTGGAGTTGCCCAACGTCTCCCTTTTGCAACCCCACTGCCTCTTCCAGACTGTTGAGGCGCTGCGGATCCCTCCCCCTCTGTACTTCTGTCCTCGGTCGGCTTTTCACCTTCCCATGTTGGATCAGTGACCTCATCATCCACCACCTCCTCTTCCACTTACTCACTCTGCTCATCCTCCTGACTTGACCTAACCACCACCTCAGTGATTGGCAACTGTGTCTCATCATCATCCACCTCGTGAACGAATGATTGCCGTTCACCACCGTCATCTTCTTGAGACTGTGAAGGATCAAGAGGTTGGGAATCAGGGCACAATATCTCAGGTACCTCTTCAAGCGTGCTTGGCGAGAGAGCCAAACCAAGTACTGGCGATGAAAAGAGGTCATGTGAATATCCGAGTGTGGGATCACTTGTTTGGCCAGACGTGACCTGGTGGGAGGAAAGAAGATCAGAGTAAGGATTTGGTTGACCAGACTCTTGGCTACAGAGACTGTACTTAGTGGAAGAGAGGGTGGTGCTTAACCGACTGGAAGTATTATCTTCTGCAATCCAACCGACCACCTGTTCGCACTGGTCCGCACTGGTCCGCACTTGGACAGTGTTGTCCTGCGCCGCCCAGCTAATTTTAACATAAAGCTGGGTAAGGTGGAGTTTTTTGTTTTTTTCTGGTGCACTGGCAGCAGGCACCGTTCCATTGCGCCCAGGGCCACGGCCTCTGCTTGCACCATCAGCATCACGCCCACTTCCCCGTCCCTTTGTGCTCGCCTTCTTCATATTAATGGTTTTGTCTGTAGATGTGGCGCAGATTGTTTTACTGTCCGCTAAAGACACAGTTTTCTGATGCAGGACAGTATATGTCACAGAACACCACTGATATTGGACACTACACTAGGCCCAGATTAATGGAAGTTGTAATATACACATCTGTCCCTTCCTTAGCTCGGATATCCCTGACACTTCTGTTAAATATATTGTTGATCTAAAAAACACACACACACAGTAGTCCTTAAAAGGACTTTTGGGCCTTTGATAAGCTTTCTGTAACTAAAATTGCTGAAATTTGCTCCCTGCTCTGTCTTTCTCTTCCTACTCGATGCTCTTCCTGACTACGTCTGAGCCAAACATGCGTCATTGGGTGCTACATAACCTCCGATGATGCGTTCCGGCCAGCCAATCACTGTAATGCCAGCAGCTAACATGGCTACTGGCATTACAGTGAGGGCAGTACTTACTTGCACCTTTATTGGCTGCTTAAAACCCGCGAAACGTGCGGGGCGGAGAATCAAGCCTTTCACTCGAGCGCATGAGGTACTCGGCTGAGCATGCTCGCTCATCACTAATAGGTATCATCATAACTTATGCAAAATGGCATCAAATAGTGCAAAGGAAGTGATAAACTTGGCACAATCATTGATGCCCCAGAATATGCCAAACGTGTAATTTGAGGGGTTTCTCACTTGTTAGGAGAATGGCTGTCCTGTGACCCCTAACTCGGCGCATGCGCATATGGACACAGAGTACGCGGGATTTGCCACGAATTCACTTCTGAATGCAGCGCTCGTTTTCACATGAACCCTCCTTCACCAGTAAGTATTATGCAATAATAAGTATAGATAATGTCTAGATGGTGTAATTAGTCACTGTGTTATGATTTAGATCATGTGATATAACGTCCACCCCCCCCCCACAAGGGACACACCCACTGACCCACTATTTAAGAGCACATTTCACATTGTGATTTCGTAGCTTGATAAAGACCAGAGATAGTCGAAACGTTGCTATCTGTATGCTGCTGTTACTAATAAAGTAACCGTTTTTTTCACCTAAACTGAAGAGTGCTGTGGATTTTTCTACTTTTGTTACTTGACGGGACCCCCAGCCAGGATCCCCATCTGCGGGCACCATTTCACCATATTTTTTTTTATTGACCTTCGTCCCCAAACTGGGACCTGGAGTGCTGCTTACCCTTACCCTTCTGTTCTCCTAATAAGTGGGAGTCCCATAGGAGGGACCCCTACCTATGAGTCGCTTATAACATTTCATGTATATGCGCTCCAATCTTAACTGCAAAGGCTTGAATTCAATAAAATGGGCAACCTTAGGGTTACATCCCCATGGCTCTTGCATTACTTTTTTGCGGATATGGATCGCAAACCCCATTCAAGTGACTGGGTTTGTGTCCAGATATGGAGGGCACATGGTTGGTGCACGCACATTGTGGACAGCAGCACGGACACAAGCCAACAATGGCTGTGTGTATGAGGCCTAAGGGTCAGTGCCTGGTAGTTACATGACCTTTGGTGGCTGTACATAGCCTGATCCCTCTGTGTTGGATTTGGATTGGTAAGGTAACCTGATGTATAGTTAGCGCCCAGATGGTCAAGGTGATTTAATTTGTTTGTCATGTACATATGGATGCTTAAAAGTTAATATTGAACTTGGATATTCTGTGTTGTTTGGACAAAAATTAAAGTTGTTTTGACTGTGAGTCTGTCATTGTCGACCCAACCACAAGCACCAGTTCACATCCACAAGTAACTGAGGCCAGGACGCCAGGAACAGTGGCAACATGGACTTTTATAGAAACAATGGCTCCAATTCAAACCCAAAAGAAGCCAATGCCAGAGCACATGGCACTACTGAAATACCATTGTAACAGTAGACCACTGGTAGAGGTCATCCATGGAACATGACACATTTCCACATATGTTCTATTACAGTTTTAAATATCATATGTCGTCCCATTGTATTTAAAATGTATCATTGACTATAAACAAAATCCTCTCAGGCTCAACCAGTCGTAATGGCCAGGAATTGTGGGACTACCATTAATTAAGTCTCAGAAGAGTAGTTATCATTGCCTATAAACAAAATTCTCTTGGGCTCAACAAGTCCTAATGACCCAGAGTTGTGGGACCACCAGTAATTAAATCTCAGAAGTGAAGTAGAAGCTCCGCTCCACCAGTGATGAGACTATTGGGAATTTTCCCATATTCTGTTGGGTACTATATACTGGAGTTAAAATGGATACAATTCTTGTGTACTAAGACACACGAAGAACCAAAGAACCCCTGGCAAAATGGTGGAAACATCTTGAAGGAGCTCGAAGAAGATGAAGATGTCATCTTCAAGGAGGCTGAATGTAGTTCACTCGTAGTTCTAGGAAGATGTACTATCTTATTTCTGGTAAAGGAAAATTCCATGTATTCTATAGATACAGTAAGTAGATTTACAGAGTTTTTGAGGTTGTACATTCAATGTCAAAAATTATTTCAAAACATTACACAAGAAAAACAAAACTAATAGATGATTAATAATCTGTACTTAACAGAGGAATCCAGGGCGAATAATCTTCTCTGTCATAAATACCTGGGAGAAGGTGACTGTGACCTTTGAAGACTTTAACCTTTAACCACCAGTGATTTGGGGGTACTCATGCTGATCAGACAAAAACAACAATAAAAATCACTTAAATACACAATATGAGACCCACTCAAGTCCATGTGGCTGGTTTGTTTTTGGCACATATTTTATGGTACAACACCTGTAAAAAACAGTCATCTAAAGATCATACTAAGGAACTTGCAGCAATTTGAAGTAAAACTGTATGCTGTTTTTGAGCATGGTTTGCCATGCTTGATATGGTCACCACTGGGGAAGATTTTTGCCACAGGTTCATGCCTAATTTTTTACAGCAATTTTCATGCATTTTCAATTTCATTCAGTTTTCAGTAATGGCAAAACAGTAACATTTTTCTAAGAAATTTCTAAAATTGATCAAAATTCATGAAAATATCATGTCATTGAATGTTTAGGCTCCACCATTTTCACATTATCTGCACGATAATTAGAGATGAGCAAATTTTTCGAAAATTCGATTCGTCCTGGTTGGCTGAATTTTTTGAAAAATGTGGTTCGATCCGAATTTATTTGTGATGAATTGCATTAGAAAACGGCTATTTCCTGGCTGCAGAGAACCTTTATAGTGGTGTAGAATACCGTGCCTTGCAGCAACACGCATAGGAGTCTGCCATGGTAGTGAAATATTACAGTGAGTCCAGTATGACATGGAGATGACAGGTATCTCCCTTAGAATCACTGCACACTTCACTTATTTGGGCAGTTATGGGGCCAAAACTGTCCAAATAGAACAGTTAGAACAGATAATTGCACCGCTGAACGGCAAATATACTTTTCTTTTTCCACTTATACACGACGAACAGGGCTTTAGAACAGATAACTGCACCGCACAAGGGATAATAAAACATAGAAATATTTCCTTCTAATAAACCCTGTTAATATCTGGTATCACGCAGCACTTAAACCCCAATAACAAGAACGGTTTGCTGGAATTACAGAGCTGTATAATGGCAATTTGGATCCGCAGTCAGTGCAGCAAGGTGTAGTAGGATTGTTCCTATTACCCAGGCTGTAACCTCCCTACTGAACCCTGCTCTACATAAATGCTGTGGAATGATTCCTCCCTATCCTTTCCCTACACCTTAAGAATAATCTTTCCCTGAACTTGTAAATTAATTTTAGCACAATGATGTTTTTTCTATCACTGTCCCTAGCGCCTGCTGACATCTCTCCCTGCACTAACTACACTGGAAAATGGCTGAATCCAAGATGGCTGAGGCTATTTTTAGGGCTGTGACATCACAGGGCTGGCTGGCTGCTGATTGGCTGCATGCATGGCATTATGGGTGATCCCTTCGCAGAGTTCCTTGCTCCATGTCCTCACACGTGCATCAGCCATTTTAGGAAAAATGCTATTCGTTAACACGAAGTGTGAGGAAATTCTGATTCGGTACGAATCCAATTTTTCCTGAAATTTGGATCGAATTCCACTTCACGAACTTCGATTCGCTCATCTCTAATGATAATCTATTACAGGAACAGCAGTAATCAGCATGTTAACTCTTTGGGGGAGGATTATTATGAAGGGAATTTTCTAAGAGTCTCCGTTGCCATAATTTGCCGTAAATTTATCAAATGTTGCATGATCTTTGATATGTTTGGTGCCTCTTTAAGTCTCACTCTTGAGATGTCACACCACTTCCTATGCCACCCCTTTACTGGTGTAAGATCTGGACAATTTCTGCGGCTTTTTAAAAGTCCCAGTTCATAAATCTGGCCACCTCCGCTAATCTGCCACTTTTCACAACTGAAGTGAGTGGTGTAAATATTTTAAAGTTTGCAAATTGTTGCATAAATAAGCCCTAAAAGTCACAAAACCCTATTTTTCAGCTTTATCAAGCGGGAATTCTGGAGAGCACGGCTTGATAAATTCTCCCTATGTGCCCACCATCTGTTTGAAGGGTAGATAGGACAATTCCTTCGGGCATTGATGTAGAGGTAGTTTTCACACTCGGGCTCTATCGCATCAGGCAGGAATCCTGTAGAGATTTTGCACTGAAGCCCAGAAGCTTCAATCTTTGCATTGTCTACTGTTTATATTAATATACCTGTGATCTATTGATGATCAGGAACAAACAACCATTGCTCCCATGTAAACTGCTTTATCACCTGACAAAAGACCATACGAGAGAACCTCTAGCTATACTCTATAGGATGGACTGTGATATTGTGATATGAATATTATGTAATATTTCAATATTTCCTCTGAGTTAGGAGATATCTCCATGCATCCGAGAAACCACAGCACCGTAACCGAGTTCATTCTTCTTGGACTCTCGACTGACCCCTCAACACAAATCTTACTCTTCCAAATTTTCTTGATAATCTACTTGGCCACCTTGGTGGGTAACTTTTACTGATACTAGCCGTGAGAACAGATGGTCGCCTCCACAATTCCATGTATTTTTTCTGTCCAGCCTCTCATTTTTGGACATCTGCTATACCTCCATCATAGTACCCAAGATGCTGGTGAACTTTCTAGCATCGAAGAAGACTATTTCCTTCACTGGTTGCGCGCTACAGGTTTATTTTTATCTCTTCTTGGGTGAGACTGAATGTGTCCTTCTGGCCTTCATGGCCTATGATCGGTTTGTTGCTATATGCAACCCTCTACGGTACAATGCAATTATGAACACTGAGGTGTGCATCTGGATGATTGGTGCGCCATGGTCAACCGGATGCATCATCTCATCCATGGACATGTACTTTACTTATCGTCTAACCTACTGTGGTCCAAATGTAATCAACCACTTCTTCTGTGAGGTCCCTTTGTTACTGCAGCTCTCATGTAGCGATATCTCAGTTAATAACATTATCAAGCTGGTGGGGGCACCTCGCTGCTCTGTATCCCCTTTACTTTAATATTGATTTCCTATTTTAAGATCTTTGCTGCCATAGTCAGGATCCACTCTGGAAGATACAAAGCTTTTTCTACTTGTATATCTCACCTAGTGGTGGTGACCATTTTCTATGGGACGGCTATGTTCATGTACATTCGACCCAAGCACTTAGCCACTGAAGATGCAGACAAGTTGGTGGCGGTCTTCTACACAGTGATTACCCCAACATTAAACCCTGTAATCTATAGCCTGAGAAATAAAGATGTACAAAGAGCCATGAGGCGGCTGGTAGGACCTACTGCTTGTAACCCAAACCGGTGACATGTCAACGAATGTGGAAGAACTTACCATCTTTAGGGGTTACCACATCTATATTTCTATTGATGTTTAAGGGCTGGCAAAGGCTCAGTATGGTCTTGTTGTGGTCATCAATGAACATATGAAAAAAACATTTTTTCGTTAGACTTACGACTATATCTCTTCCATTGTATTACAAGACTTTTGACCCACCAAAGTGGTCATTCATACATCCTACATTCTCCTTGTAGTATAGTTCGGCATGCTTTGGACATCACCATGTCTGCAGTCTGAAACCTTGGTCATTGACAATAGAATAAACGTAAGCTGGTGAATAATCTAAACTTTTCATTAGGTCCTATCCTATTTTTGCTACATTTCAATCACCCGCTTATAGGAGAGACCAATGTTGGTCTTATAAAAGAAGCTTCACCCAGTGTATCATTTGAAACCAACTTTCTTCAGACCCTTGATATTAATTCAGAAGAAGAAATTCCACGCCACGGTCAAAAGGTTTTTCAGTTTGGATCAGTATTTTATTGAAATCAAACCAGGTTTGGCAAGATGAACATGGCACTGCATAGACACTTATCATTGTTACCACTGAAAAACTTGAAGTTATTTCATCCATGATAGATCTTGACCAACGGCCAACAGAGATGGTGAGGATTTATTGTCATCTGTCCACATTCTCCTAGTAATAGCAAAGGAAGTTAAACTTTATGAGCACCTTGTCCTGGAAGAAATTGTAGATAACATTTTAAGGGGTGTTCTGAGATCAGCAAAAATTTGACCAATGAGGGGAAATGACATAAAGTATTAAAAGACCCATTACTTACCTGATAAGTCTCGGTCAAGGCCACATCTGCCAAGCTGCCTCTAAGAGGACGGCAGTTTACAGCAGGGGATGGGATACTTCCACCCCCGACATTCCCCTTATAGGCCACAGGCCATTAGGTCTCAAGACTATGAGGCAGTAGAACAGCCTAGGTGGTTGCAAAGAAATTATTTGACCTCCTGCGTTGTGTCTCAGGTGACAAGATGACGTGGTCACGAACACCTGCCCAGAGGCCTATGGCTTGCATAGCAGATGGCAGCATGGATTGAGAGTCAGGTGAGTATTTTCTTTCTTTTATTTTTTGGCACTACTGGGGGAACTATGGCTGCGGGGGGGGGGGGGGGGGTAGGGGGTTATAACTGCAGGGGCCACTAAAACTTCAGGGGCATTGCAGGGGGGCTACTGTAAATACTGGGGCACTACAGGTGGAGCATTATAACTACAGGGGCAATATAACTGCAGGAAGGCATTATAAATATTAGGGGCATTACAGGGGAGCATTATAAATACTGGGGCACTACAGGGGGCATTATAACTACTGGGGCTTCTACAGGGGATATAAATACTGTGGGCACTATTAGGGGCATTATGACTAATGAGGGCAGTATAGCAGCATTATAACTATTGAAGTCACCACAGGGGTGCCCCTATAGAGGTGACCTATGTGTGGCAGGGGGACCTTACTGCTAGTGGGGGCATTATTACCTTGTTGTGTGCAATATAGAGGGCACTACTAGTGAAAAAACAGGAAAGCTTAAAAGTTGCAATTTTATTCCATCAGGATAAAATCTTCAGTACAGGAAATGGGTAAGGACCGTTATGTTTTTTAAGGTCTGAAACGCGTTGTTCATTGAGTCCATTTCCTGTACTGAAGATTTTAACCTGATGGAATAAAAATTGCAACTTTTAAGAAGCTGGATTTTCCTGTTTTTTCACTTGAAGTTTCACAGTCCAGTCCTGACTGCATCCGTGCTTCTTCGCTAAGTCACGACAGGTGAGAGCTGCTTCTGTTGGTTTTGCCCGTGAGAGTGCACTACTACTAATGGAGGCACTCTTGGAGCATATTGTTGCTATTAGGGGCACTATTCCTAATGAAGTTTCTCTGGGAGAGAATTATTACTATTGAGGATCACTATTACAATGAGAGTACTGGGGAGCAGTTTTGGGGCAGCAGCAGGATACTATTGGTGGGGCACCAGTATGGAGGATTATGGAAAGTGAGTAACCTGTGATGTCTGTGTGGCAAACTCGGCAGATGTGAGTTGCACCTAAAGAAGTCATCATGGTGGTTGGGTCAGGATGGAGAAAATGAAGGAAGAGAATGTGTACATCAGAGGAGGAACTATTCCTGGATGTAGTAGGTATGTAGTGCTGTGTTGTCCTATATGTAATGTCCTTCCAAATATGTCTTTAGCAGAAGGCTGGGGGAAACATTGGATTGAGAATTTGTCCCAGGGAGGGGTTTGGGTGGTGGGGGTGCACTGTTTGTGTGGCTGCAATGATGATTTGCTTGTCTACTCATGTGGATGCTGCAGCCAATCACTGTCCTCAGTGGTGAAGTGGGGGACATGCCAGTGCGTGGTTTCAGTGGTCACATGGGTAGACAGGCACGTCATTGTTGCAGCACAGCCAATAAAGACCAGCCACACTAGGGGTGGCATTTATTATGTGAGTGTAAAGGCCTTTTCCCTCCTTGGCTAAATTTTTGCTGATCTCAGAAAATCTCAGGTGTTTTTTTTTTTAAATACTAGGAGACTCACCTGCCAACTATTGGTGACTACAGATGTTGTGCCAATTACATGTATAGACAGTGTGGTCACCAATAAAGGCAGTCAACCTGGTCAAAGAGAAAGCGGCATTGGAAGACACAATGATCAGGAACAGAGGGTTAAATATATAGTGGTAGGATCAAGAGGTTGTCACTTTAGGAATATATATGTTTATTTTTGTCTATTGCTTCACATTTTGGTGCCAAATGGAAGGAAAAGCTGAAGGAGAAACTTTTGCTCAACCAGTGTCCCTCATGTTCTTGATGTTTGTCCCAGAGGACATCAAACTCTGAAGGTGCCAGTGCCTTCCTCAGGACATGGTCATGCAGAAGGGCTTTGTGCAAATACAGACGTGTAAGTAGTCATATAGTCCTGACTGAATGTGATGTGTGACCCTTGGATGAAGTCAAGGGCCACCATTGAGACTTCCCAATATGTAGGCTTGGCCACCACTGTTATAGATGGGGAGTAAGGGTAACGGAGAAGAACTAAAATTCTGAAAGACTTGAATAAACATGTTAACAGCATGTGAGTATTTCCGGGTCAAGTCTGGGTTCTTGGGGCCCACCAGGGGAAAATATTCCTAAGGCCTAACCCATCAAATAAAGTTATCTCATCAATTAAGGTTTTGAATCAAAGAAATAGACCCTAGTGGCAAGTGACGAGCACCAAAGGCAGCTCCAAATGTGTTTTTATTTCTCCTGGATCATTGGGGCCCATTTTTGTATCAAAGCCTCAGCTCACTGGAAGATCCTCTCGTACTCTGTTGGGCCAGAGTCTGAGCCTGGAATATACAGTGTGTAGATATATATATATATATATATATATATATATATTTACTTTACTTTTTTCTGGACTGCACGCCCTTTTCCTGCTAAGTCACTTTTCTTTGGTGCATTATGCTTTTTGGCTTCATAAATCCAGTACAGGTATATCCAAAATGAGATGTGTATAATCTCAATAATGAATGTGGGCCATTGAGTTTTAGAAAAATACCCAGGCTCAGACTGACCCTCACTGGTGAATTCCCCAGTGTGCGCCTGAGCAAGGCGGCCCCTAGTCATCCATTATAGATGCACTGGGAGTCTGAGATGACTTCTAGGTACAGAAGCAGGCCATTATCCTCTTTTCCGATTGACCCGCCTTCTCAAAGTCACCACAGGGACCTCCATAATCATCTTTTATTGTCTTGCTGCTGTGTGAGCAGTTAATATTTGCATATAGCTGTACATTGGGTCCCTGAAGTGAATTTTACGGGTGGGCCCTAAGCACCCCAGTCCAACACTGAAAATAAAACCTTTCGTATGGGAGCGTCTTAATACTAAAAAAATAAATAGATAAACCATCAGCAACACCCAACTTCACACAAACATTTCTTCCTGAACATCTTCAGGAGTTTCTTTGATGTACTTTTGAGCTATATTGAAGAATGCTTGGAAAGTGTTAGCTTTTTCTGTGAAAAAATGTTCATTAAAGTATATGAAAACAATGAATAATATAAAATAATAATATAATAAAGGAACCAGAAAAAGAGATGAGGTCTAATGCGCACTAACTGGTCGTCAGATTCAATTCGGGTCAGAATAAACTTTGAGTTACTTTGACCCAAATTGAAAGTGCTTTGATTGCCCTGAAAAGTTGTATATAACACTCTGAGATCACCTAGGACTAAATCAAACTACTTTCTGCAGTACCCCAGTGCAAGGAGATATCTGCTATAGGTTGGTATTGTTGTATTGTTTTGTCATGCTAATGTATTGTACTGTACAACAAGTATGTCTAAACATGAGACAGGCATGGCTAGAGTTAACCCTCCTGGCCCAGCCGTCTCTGGAGCTTAAGGTGTGGGCTGGCCCCACCCCCTGGTTTCAGAAGTCAGTCTAGCTGTAGAGATGGAGGAGGTAGGGAACAATCTCCATGTGCTTATCTTCTCCAAACTCCAGCTTCAGGCCAACTTCAACGTGCACCAGTAGATAAAAGATCTGAAGGAGGATTTGCATGGCTACGGTGTGAGAGTCAGCAAGGTAACCCAGAATAAAGTGTTCCAGACCCTCCTGCTGTAGGGGGCTAACACATTAAGACACCCTGTACACCCTAGACTAGTGAACACTACAGCCAAAGTTCCCAGATTGTTGTTGCTAGCCAGAGATCCCAGAAAAAGAGATTTTAGCGAGAGAAGGGCCATTGCTGCAACAACCATCCTGGCCATGCTTAGATGTCTGGGAGGAATTTTCACTGTGTACAGATAACAGCCTAATGTCCTCACAGTAAAGAGAGACTATAACACCACATGCTGGCCATTGCATTTCCATCACGTGTCCTGCCTAGCACCCACATGGGCATTAACAGCTTGGGCACCCCCAAACTACCATCTGGCAAGGAGCCCACAGCTACAGATAGTACTCTAAAGCAGGGGCACACAACTTTTTCTGGTTGGGGGCCACATTGTCAGCCTGAACCAATTCCAAGGGCCGAAAATAAAACTTAAAGGGGTATTACCAACTGAAATACTGTATTTTTGGCATATTAAACATACAGTATATACTATAAATGTCTAGTTACAGTTCTAGGACTCCCATCTAATAGGAGAATACATGAAAGATACATGTAAGAAGCCATAAGACATAGATCTACATGTCTTTTACCAGATGTTTGGGGGCCGCGCAGAATGGTATTGAGGGCAGCATGTGGCCCCTGGGCCGCGGATGTGCACCTCTGCCCTAAAGGGACACAGGGTTCCCCTACTTCACTGCAATAACCCCAGGGAGCGACGGCCTGAGGGAGGACACCATGACATAGCATCATCTTCAGGGCCAGTTCTATCCACTGGGGCTCGCTGCATTTCAAGGTCTTTAAAGCCAAGACTGAATTAGTACTCTCAGAGTGACAGTGACATAATGGCTATGGATAAATGGATGGTGGCTCGTAGTGACAAAGAGCCAGTTTAACCCACATACATCTAAGTGCCATACATGTACAGAGGGGGATTAAAGCTCCTCCAATCTAGCAGGAGCAGGTCAGGTCCCCGGAGGAGCTAGAAGAGAAGACAGAACTGGTTTATTACTGCTTTCACCTTTCCTTGTTGTATAGCTTTCTATGAGCACAATGCTTTGAAAATAGGTACGAGACCAGGTGGTCATATGATCCCCAGGTGTCTCAGGCTTTGGGAGAACTGCAGGGTCTTAGTAGACCCTGATCAGCTCTTCCGCTCTTCCTCCATAGGTGGCTGTTTTCCCCGGTAACTGGG